>JAZAYU010001591.1:0-22191 GCA_038501625.1 Corbicula japonica | reverse complement strand
ACTATTGATACAATCGCTTTGATAAACATGTTTATTTTTCTCATTCTGACACCAAAAGCTTATTCTAGGGCCGCAAGTTTTTAATCAAGTTATCAATAATAGAGATGCTAAAAGCGTAGAAACTTGCACAAAATATTTTTTAATAAATTAATGAATCGTTTATAATCACTTGCAGTATAATTTGATTGATATGGAATCCGGTAATGAAACACATATCTCATTTACTTTCTTAGATGAAATAACAAATATGGCAAAGGTGTATTATACATCCTGTGCTTCTTTGCAAACTAATTTCGAGCGCTCGCAGCTAAGCTTCTGGTTAGTATGACTAACTAACAGTGATCTTCAAAAGACATAACAGCATTGATTGAACAGGTTTAACCTGTAAATACTGGTGCACCTAGAACCTTTTCAAAAACCACAGTGGCAAATAAAATTGGTCTTTCTAAGAGCTTTATTCTTACTCCCATCAATTTGGTAAGTTCTGAGACTGGGACTATTTAAAAATTCAACAAATATGAGACTTATATCAGTTATCAGGTTTTAACATTAGGGCCTGTAGATTATTAGATTATACAGATGATGAGGTCTTAAGAAGTAACCCTAAGATAGCGATATAATAAACACATACATTTGTAAACATATATTTCTAATAACCCAATATCTTTGAAATTTGCACGGTGTTTAGAGCTCTTTTAGGTGAGCTTATGCTCCAAATTTCAAAGCTCTAGACCGTCAGGAACCTATTTAACCGGGTGTAAAACAATACATTACATAGCGAAAAATTACTAAGTGTGAAACCGCAGAATAAAGTCATAAAAAAAACTGTTCGGTGACGGGATTCGAACCCGGGGCTCTCTTGTGAGAGACCATTATACTAACTACTATTATCTATTACTCTAACCACTACACTACGACGACTCTATTGAGAGCGGTGAATTTAAATAAGCGTTATAAAATCGCATTGTACAGGGCAGGTTATCCACGCTAAAGTATCGATGTACTATAGCGTACTGAAAGACCTCCGGGATTCTTGGGTTCCAGCAGGTTGGGAGATCTGAAGCTCAGCTGGATCTTCTCTATGTTCCCTGCAAGTTTGCGAGCGTTGACCGTAAAGATATGGCTTACCCAATATGTTTGCTATGTAAACGTTATGCTGACCTATGCTAGGAGCACCAACTTTGAAAAACTGTTGTGCAGTAAGCCGAAAAACCTGGCAGGTCGTGTTCATTGGATGTTTGGCGACCTAAAAGCATGCTTTAGTGCAGCCACTGCAATTAAATGGGGCTTCCATCCATCGGTTTTCAATGGGCATTTCATAGCGCAATTAAGCCGCGAAATTATATTACACAGCGTAAAATGACCGAGTTGGTAAGGCACGCTCAAGAGTAAACGTATATTTCTAATAATCCAATATCTTTGAAATTTGCACGGTGTTTAGTGCTCTTTTAGGTGAGCTTATGGTCCAAATTTCAAAGTTCTACACCGTCAGGAACCTATTAAACCGGGTGTTAAACACTACATTAAATAGCGAAAAATGACTAAGCGTGAAAACGCAATACAAACGTTTGCTGGGTGCTCGCACTTACAGCCCCGACCCAAGCGCCATTTAAATGCAATGAGCCTAAAAAACCTGCGGGTCGTGTTCCACTGATGGTGGACTACCTGAAACTAGTTTTGGTTTGAGTTACTGCATTTGAATGGAGCTCACATCCGACGGTTTTCCAATAGGCATTTCACTGGGCAATTAAGTCGCGAATTTATGATCAAACACAAGAAAACGTGCATTTCTAATAATCCAATATCTTTGAAATTTGCACGGTGTTTAGAGATCTTTTAGGTGAGGTTATGTTCCAAATTTCAAATTTCTAGACCGTCAGGAACCTATGAAACCGGGTTTTAAACCCTATATTACACAGCGTAAAATGTTCGAGTCGGTAAGGCACGCTCAAGAGTAAACATATATTTCTAATAACCCAATATCTTTGAAATTTGCACGGTGTTTAGAGCTCTTTTAGGTGAGCTTATGGTCCAAATTTCAAAGTTCTACACCGTCAGGAACCTATTAAACCGGGTGTTAAACACTACATTAAATAGCGAAAAATGACTAAGTGTGAAAACGCAATACAAACGTTTGCTGGGTGCTCGTACTTACAGCCCCGACCCAAGCGCCATTTAAATGCAATGAGCCTAAAAAACCTGCGGGTCGTGTTCCACTGATGGTGGACTACCTGAAACCAGTTTTGGTTTGAGTTACTGCATTTGAATGAAGCTCACATCCGACGGTTTCCAATAGGCATTTCACTGGGCAATTAAGTCGCGAATTTATGATCAAACACGAGAAAACGTGAATTTCTAATAATCCAATATCTTTGAAATTTGCACGGTGTTTAGAGATCTTTTAGGTGAGCTTATGTTCCAAATTTCAAATTTCTAGACCGTCAGGAACCTATTAAACCGGGTGTTAAACCCCATATTACACAGCGTAAAATGACCGAGTTGGTAAGGCACGCTCAAGAGTAAACATATATTTCTAATAACCCAATATCTTTGAAATTTGCACGGTGTTTAGAGCTCTTTTAGGTGAGCTTATGCTCCAAATTTCAAAGCTCTAGACCGTCAGGAACCTATTTAACCGGGTGTAAAACAATACATTACATAGCGAAAAATTACTAAGTGTGAAACCGCAGAATAAAGTCATAAAAAAAACTGTTCGGTGACGGGATTCGAACCCGGGGCTCTCTTGTGAGAGACCATTATACTAACTACTATTATCTATTACTCTAACCACTACACTACGACGACTCTATTGAGAGCGGTGAATTTAAATAAGCGTTATAAAATCGCATTGTACAGGGCAGGTTATCCACGCTAAAGTATCGATGTACTATAGCGTACTGAAAGACCTCCGGGATTCTTGGGTTCCAGCAGGTTGGGAGATCTGAAGCTCAGCTGGATCTTCTCTATGTTCCCTGCAAGTTTGCGAGCGTTGACCGTAAAGATATGGCTTACCCAATATGTTTGCTATGTAAACGTTATGCTGACCTATGCTAGGAGCACCAACTTTGAAAAACTGTTGTGCAGTAAGCCGAAAAACCTGGCAGGTCGTGTTCATTGGATGTTTGGCGACCTAAAAGCATGCTTTAGTGCAGCCACTGCAATTAAATGGGGCTTCCATCCATCGGTTTTCAATGGGCATTTCATAGCGCAATTAAGCCGCGAAATTATATTACACAGCGTAAAATGACCGAGTTGGTAAGGCACGCTCAAGAGTAAACGTATATTTCTAATAATCCAATATCTTTGAAATTTGCACGGTGTTTAGTGCTCTTTTAGGTGAGCTTATGGTCCAAATTTCAAAGTTCTACACCGTCAGGAACCTATTAAACCGGGTGTTAAACACTACATTAAATAGCGAAAAATGACTAAGCGTGAAAACGCAATACAAACGTTTGCTGGGTGCTCGCACTTACAGCCCCGACCCAAGCGCCATTTAAATGCAATGAGCCTAAAAAACCTGCGGGTCGTGTTCCACTGATGGTGGACTACCTGAAACTAGTTTTGGTTTGAGTTACTGCATTTGAATGGAGCTCACATCCGACGGTTTTCCAATAGGCATTTCACTGGGCAATTAAGTCGCGAATTTATGATCAAACACAAGAAAACGTGCATTTCTAATAATCCAATATCTTTGAAATTTGCACGGTGTTTAGAGATCTTTTAGGTGAGGTTATGTTCCAAATTTCAAATTTCTAGACCGTCAGGAACCTATGAAACCGGGTTTTAAACCCTATATTACACAGCGTAAAATGTTCGAGTCGGTAAGGCACGCTCAAGAGTAAACATATATTTCTAATAACCCAATATCTTTGAAATTTGCACGGTGTTTAGAGCTCTTTTAGGTGAGCTTATGGTCCAAATTTCAAAGTTCTACACCGTCAGGAACCTATTAAACCGGGTGTTAAACACTACATTAAATAGCGAAAAATGACTAAGTGTGAAAACGCAATACAAACGTTTGCTGGGTGCTCGTACTTACAGCCCCGACCCAAGCGCCATTTAAATGCAATGAGCCTAAAAAACCTGCGGGTCGTGTTCCACTGATGGTGGACTACCTGAAACCAGTTTTGGTTTGAGTTACTGCATTTGAATGAAGCTCACATCCGACGGTTTCCAATAGGCATTTCACTGGGCAATTAAGTCGCGAATTTATGATCAAACACGAGAAAACGTGAATTTCTAATAATCCAATATCTTTGAAATTTGCACGGTGTTTAGAGATCTTTTAGGTGAGCTTATGTTCCAAATTTCAAATTTCTAGACCGTCAGGAACCTATTAAACCGGGTGTTAAACCCCATATTACACAGCGTAAAATGACCGAGTTGGTAAGGCACGCTCAAGAGTAAACATATATTTCTAATAACCCAATATCTTTGAAATTTGCACGGTGTTTAGAGCTCTTTTAGGTGAGCTTATGCTCCAAATTTCAAAGCTCTAGACCGTCAGGAACCTATTTAACCGGGTGTAAAACAATACATTACATAGCGAAAAATTACTAAGTGTGAAACCGCAGAATAAAGTCATAAAAAAAACTGTTCGGTGACGGGATTCGAACCCGGGGCTCTCTTGTGAGAGACCATTATACTAACTACTATTATCTATTACTCTAACCACTACACTACGACGACTCTATTGAGAGCGGTGAATTTAAATAAGCGTTATAAAATCGCATTGTACAGGGCAGGTTATCCACGCTAAAGTATCGATGTACTATAGCGTACTGAAAGACCTCCGGGATTCTTGGGTTCCAGCAGGTTGGGAGATCTGAAGCTCAGCTGGATCTTCTCTATGTTCCCTGCAAGTTTGCGAGCGTTGACCGTAAAGATATGGCTTACCCAATATGTTTGCTATGTAAACGTTATGCTGACCTATGCTAGGAGCACCAACTTTGAAAAACTGTTGTGCAGTAAGCCGAAAAACCTGGCAGGTCGTGTTCATTGGATGTTTGGCGACCTAAAAGCATGCTTTAGTGCAGCCACTGCAATTAAATGGGGCTTCCATCCATCGGTTTTCAATGGGCATTTCATAGCGCAATTAAGCCGCGAAATTATATTACACAGCGTAAAATGACCGAGTTGGTAAGGCACGCTCAAGAGTAAACGTATATTTCTAATAATCCAATATCTTTGAAATTTGCACGGTGTTTAGTGCTCTTTTAGGTGAGCTTATGGTCCAAATTTCAAAGTTCTACACCGTCAGGAACCTATTAAACCGGGTGTTAAACACTACATTAAATAGCGAAAAATGACTAAGCGTGAAAACGCAATACAAACGTTTGCTGGGTGCTCGCACTTACAGCCCCGACCCAAGCGCCATTTAAATGCAATGAGCCTAAAAAACCTGCGGGTCGTGTTCCACTGATGGTGGACTACCTGAAACTAGTTTTGGTTTGAGTTACTGCATTTGAATGGAGCTCACATCCGACGGTTTTCCAATAGGCATTTCACTGGGCAATTAAGTCGCGAATTTATGATCAAACACAAGAAAACGTGCATTTCTAATAATCCAATATCTTTGAAATTTGCACGGTGTTTAGAGATCTTTTAGGTGAGGTTATGTTCCAAATTTCAAATTTCTAGACCGTCAGGAACCTATGAAACCGGGTTTTAAACCCTATATTACACAGCGTAAAATGTTCGAGTCGGTAAGGCACGCTCAAGAGTAAACATATATTTCTAATAACCCAATATCTTTGAAATTTGCACGGTGTTTAGAGCTCTTTTAGGTGAGCTTATGGTCCAAATTTCAAAGTTCTACACCGTCAGGAACCTATTAAACCGGGTGTTAAACACTACATTAAATAGCGAAAAATGACTAAGTGTGAAAACGCAATACAAACGTTTGCTGGGTGCTCGTACTTACAGCCCCGACCCAAGCGCCATTTAAATGCAATGAGCCTAAAAAACCTGCGGGTCGTGTTCCACTGATGGTGGACTACCTGAAACCAGTTTTGGTTTGAGTTACTGCATTTGAATGAAGCTCACATCCGACGGTTTCCAATAGGCATTTCACTGGGCAATTAAGTCGCGAATTTATGATCAAACACGAGAAAACGTGAATTTCTAATAATCCAATATCTTTGAAATTTGCACGGTGTTTAGAGATCTTTTAGGTGAGCTTATGTTCCAAATTTCAAATTTCTAGACCGTCAGGAACCTATTAAACCGGGTGTTAAACCCCATATTACACAGCGTAAAATGACCGAGTTGGTAAGGCACGCTCAAGAGTAAACATATATTTCTAATAACCCAATATCTTTGAAATTTGCACGGTGTTTAGAGCTCTTTTAGGTGAGCTTATGCTCCAAATTTCAAAGCTCTAGACCGTCAGGAACCTATTTAACCGGGTGTAAAACAATACATTACATAGCGAAAAATTACTAAGTGTGAAACCGCAGAATAAAGTCATAAAAAAAACTGTTCGGTGACGGGATTCGAACCCGGGGCTCTCTTGTGAGAGACCATTATACTAACTACTATTATCTATTACTCTAACCACTACACTACGACGACTCTATTGAGAGCGGTGAATTTAAATAAGCGTTATAAAATCGCATTGTACAGGGCAGGTTATCCACGCTAAAGTATCGATGTACTATAGCGTACTGAAAGACCTCCGGGATTCTTGGGTTCCAGCAGGTTGGGAGATCTGAAGCTCAGCTGGATCTTCTCTATGTTCCCTGCAAGTTTGCGAGCGTTGACCGTAAAGATATGGCTTACCCAATATGTTTGCTATGTAAACGTTATGCTGACCTATGCTAGGAGCACCAACTTTGAAAAACTGTTGTGCAGTAAGCCGAAAAACCTGGCAGGTCGTGTTCATTGGATGTTTGGCGACCTAAAAGCATGCTTTAGTGCAGCCACTGCAATTAAATGGGGCTTCCATCCATCGGTTTTCAATGGGCATTTCATAGCGCAATTAAGCCGCGAAATTATATTACACAGCGTAAAATGACCGAGTTGGTAAGGCACGCTCAAGAGTAAACGTATATTTCTAATAATCCAATATCTTTGAAATTTGCACGGTGTTTAGTGCTCTTTTAGGTGAGCTTATGGTCCAAATTTCAAAGTTCTACACCGTCAGGAACCTATTAAACCGGGTGTTAAACACTACATTAAATAGCGAAAAATGACTAAGCGTGAAAACGCAATACAAACGTTTGCTGGGTGCTCGCACTTACAGCCCCGACCCAAGCGCCATTTAAATGCAATGAGCCTAAAAAACCTGCGGGTCGTGTTCCACTGATGGTGGACTACCTGAAACTAGTTTTGGTTTGAGTTACTGCATTTGAATGGAGCTCACATCCGACGGTTTTCCAATAGGCATTTCACTGGGCAATTAAGTCGCGAATTTATGATCAAACACAAGAAAACGTGCATTTCTAATAATCCAATATCTTTGAAATTTGCACGGTGTTTAGAGATCTTTTAGGTGAGGTTATGTTCCAAATTTCAAATTTCTAGACCGTCAGGAACCTATGAAACCGGGTTTTAAACCCTATATTACACAGCGTAAAATGTTCGAGTCGGTAAGGCACGCTCAAGAGTAAACATATATTTCTAATAACCCAATATCTTTGAAATTTGCACGGTGTTTGGAGCTCTTTTAGGTGAGCTTATGGTCCAAATTTCAAAGTTCTACACCGTCAGGAACCTATTAAACCGGGTGTTAAACACTACATTAAATAGCGAAAAATGACTAAGTGTGAAAACGCAATACAAACGTTTGCTGGGTGCTCGTACTTACAGCCCCGACCCAAGCGCCATTTAAATGCAATGAGCCTAAAAAACCTGCGGGTCGTGTTCCACTGATGGTGGACTACCTGAAACCAGTTTTGGTTTGAGTTACTGCATTTGAATGAAGCTCACATCCGACGGTTTCCAATAGGCATTTCACTGGGCAATTAAGTCGCGAATTTATGATCAAACACGAGAAAACGTGAATTTCTAATAATCCAATATCTTTGAAATTTGCACGGTGTTTAGAGATCTTTTAGGTGAGCTTATGTTCCAAATTTCAAATTTCTAGACCGTCAGGAACCTATTAAACCGGGTGTTAAACCCCATATTACACAGCGTAAAATGACCGAGTTGGTAAGGCACGCTCAAGAGTAAACATATATTTCTAATAACCCAATATCTTTGAAATTTGCACGGTGTTTAGAGCTCTTTTAGGTGAGCTTATGCTCCAAATTTCAAAGCTCTAGACCGTCAGGAACCTATTTAACCGGGTGTAAAACAATACATTACATAGCGAAAAATTACTAAGTGTGAAACCGCAGAATAAAGTCATAAAAAAAACTGTTCGGTGACGGGATTCGAACCCGGGGCTCTCTTGTGAGAGACCATTATACTAACTACTATTATCTATTACTCTAACCACTACACTACGACGACTCTATTGAGAGCGGTGAATTTAAATAAGCGTTATAAAATCGCATTGTACAGGGCAGGTTATCCACGCTAAAGTATCGATGTACTATAGCGTACTGAAAGACCTCCGGGATTCTTGGGTTCCAGCAGGTTGGGAGATCTGAAGCTCAGCTGGATCTTCTCTATGTTCCCTGCAAGTTTGCGAGCGTTGACCGTAAAGATATGGCTTACCCAATATGTTTGCTATGTAAACGTTATGCTGACCTATGCTAGGAGCACCAACTTTGAAAAACTGTTGTGCAGTAAGCCGAAAAACCTGGCAGGTCGTGTTCATTGGATGTTTGGCGACCTAAAAGCATGCTTTAGTGCAGCCACTGCAATTAAATGGGGCTTCCATCCATCGGTTTTCAATGGGCATTTCATAGCGCAATTAAGCCGCGAAATTATATTACACAGCGTAAAATGACCGAGTTGGTAAGGCACGCTCAAGAGTAAACGTATATTTCTAATAATCCAATATCTTTGAAATTTGCACGGTGTTTAGTGCTCTTTTAGGTGAGCTTATGGTCCAAATTTCAAAGTTCTACACCGTCAGGAACCTATTAAACCGGGTGTTAAACACTACATTAAATAGCGAAAAATGACTAAGCGTGAAAACGCAATACAAACGTTTGCTGGGTGCTCGCACTTACAGCCCCGACCCAAGCGCCATTTAAATGCAATGAGCCTAAAAAACCTGCGGGTCGTGTTCCACTGATGGTGGACTACCTGAAACTAGTTTTGGTTTGAGTTACTGCATTTGAATGGAGCTCACATCCGACGGTTTCCAATAGGCATTTCACTGGGCAATTAAGTCGCGAATTTATGATCAAACACGAGAAAACGTGAATTTCTAATAATCCAATATCTTTGAAATTTGCACGGTGTTTAGAGATCTTTTAGGTGAGCTTATGTTCCAAATTTCAAATTTCTAGACCGTCAGGAACCTATTAAACCGGGTGTTAAACCCCATATTACACAGCGTAAAATGACCGAGTTGGTAAGGCACGCTCAAGAGTAAACATATATTTCTAATAACCCAATATCTTTGAAATTTGCACGGTGTTTAGAGCTCTTTTAGGTGAGCTTATGCTCCAAATTTCAAAGCTCTAGACCGTCAGGAACCTATTTAACCGGGTGTAAAACAATACATTACATAGCGAAAAATTACTAAGTGTGAAACCGCAGAATAAAGTCATAAAAAAAACTGTTCGGTGACGGGATTCGAACCCGGGGCTCTCTTGTGAGAGACCATTATACTAACTACTATTATCTATTACTCTAACCACTACACTACGACGACTCTATTGAGAGCGGTGAATTTAAATAAGCGTTATAAAATCGCATTGTACAGGGCAGGTTATCCACGCTAAAGTATCGATGTACTATAGCGTACTGAAAGACCTCCGGGATTCTTGGGTTCCAGCAGGTTGGGAGATCTGAAGCTCAGCTGGATCTTCTCTATGTTCCCTGCAAGTTTGCGAGCGTTGACCGTAAAGATATGGCTTACCCAATATGTTTGCTATGTAAACGTTATGCTGACCTATGCTAGGAGCACCAACTTTGAAAAACTGTTGTGCAGTAAGCCGAAAAACCTGGCAGGTCGTGTTCATTGGATGTTTGGCGACCTAAAAGCATGCTTTAGTGCAGCCACTGCAATTAAATGGGGCTTCCATCCATCGGTTTTCAATGGGCATTTCATAGCGCAATTAAGCCGCGAAATTATATTACACAGCGTAAAATGACCGAGTTGGTAAGGCACGCTCAAGAGTAAACGTATATTTCTAATAATCCAATATCTTTGAAATTTGCACGGTGTTTAGTGCTCTTTTAGGTGAGCTTATGGTCCAAATTTCAAAGTTCTACACCGTCAGGAACCTATTAAACCGGGTGTTAAACACTACATTAAATAGCGAAAAATGACTAAGCGTGAAAACGCAATACAAACGTTTGCTGGGTGCTCGCACTTACAGCCCCGACCCAAGCGCCATTTAAATGCAATGAGCCTAAAAAACCTGCGGGTCGTGTTCCACTGATGGTGGACTACCTGAAACTAGTTTTGGTTTGAGTTACTGCATTTGAATGGAGCTCACATCCGACGGTTTTCCAATAGGCATTTCACTGGGCAATTAAGTCGCGAATTTATGATCAAACACAAGAAAACGTGCATTTCTAATAATCCAATATCTTTGAAATTTGCACGGTGTTTAGAGATCTTTTAGGTGAGGTTATGTTCCAAATTTCAAATTTCTAGACCGTCAGGAACCTATGAAACCGGGTTTTAAACCCTATATTACACAGCGTAAAATGTTCGAGTCGGTAAGGCACGCTCAAGAGTAAACATATATTTCTAATAACCCAATATCTTTGAAATTTGCACGGTGTTTGGAGCTCTTTTAGGTGAGCTTATGGTCCAAATTTCAAAGTTCTACACCGTCAGGAACCTATTAAACCGGGTGTTAAACACTACATTAAATAGCGAAAAATGACTAAGTGTGAAAACGCAATACAAACGTTTGCTGGGTGCTCGTACTTACAGCCCCGACCCAAGCGCCATTTAAATGCAATGAGCCTAAAAAACCTGCGGGTCGTGTTCCACTGATGGTGGACTACCTGAAACCAGTTTTGGTTTGAGTTACTGCATTTGAATGAAGCTCACATCCGACGGTTTCCAATAGGCATTTCACTGGGCAATTAAGTCGCGAATTTATGATCAAACACGAGAAAACGTGAATTTCTAATAATCCAATATCTTTGAAATTTGCACGGTGTTTAGAGATCTTTTAGGTGAGCTTATGTTCCAAATTTCAAATTTCTAGACCGTCAGGAACCTATTAAACCGGGTGTTAAACCCCATATTACACAGCGTAAAATGACCGAGTTGGTAAGGCACGCTCAAGAGTAAACATATATTTCTAATAACCCAATATCTTTGAAATTTGCACGGTGTTTAGAGCTCTTTTAGGTGAGCTTATGCTCCAAATTTCAAAGCTCTAGACCGTCAGGAACCTATTTAACCGGGTGTAAAACAATACATTACATAGCGAAAAATTACTAAGTGTGAAACCGCAGAATAAAGTCATAAAAAAAACTGTTCGGTGACGGGATTCGAACCCGGGGCTCTCTTGTGAGAGACCATTATACTAACTACTATTATCTATTACTCTAACCACTACACTACGACGACTCTATTGAGAGCGGTGAATTTAAATAAGCGTTATAAAATCGCATTGTACAGGGCAGGTTATCCACGCTAAAGTATCGATGTACTATAGCGTACTGAAAGACCTCCGGGATTCTTGGGTTCCAGCAGGTTGGGAGATCTGAAGCTCAGCTGGATCTTCTCTATGTTCCCTGCAAGTTTGCGAGCGTTGACCGTAAAGATATGGCTTACCCAATATGTTTGCTATGTAAACGTTATGCTGACCTATGCTAGGAGCACCAACTTTGAAAAACTGTTGTGCAGTAAGCCGAAAAACCTGGCAGGTCGTGTTCATTGGATGTTTGGCGACCTAAAAGCATGCTTTAGTGCAGCCACTGCAATTAAATGGGGCTTCCATCCATCGGTTTTCAATGGGCATTTCATAGCGCAATTAAGCCGCGAAATTATATTACACAGCGTAAAATGACCGAGTTGGTAAGGCACGCTCAAGAGTAAACGTATATTTCTAATAATCCAATATCTTTGAAATTTGCACGGTGTTTAGTGCTCTTTTAGGTGAGCTTATGGTCCAAATTTCAAAGTTCTACACCGTCAGGAACCTATTAAACCGGGTGTTAAACACTACATTAAATAGCGAAAAATGACTAAGCGTGAAAACGCAATACAAACGTTTGCTGGGTGCTCGCACTTACAGCCCCGACCCAAGCGCCATTTAAATGCAATGAGCCTAAAAAACCTGCGGGTCGTGTTCCACTGATGGTGGACTACCTGAAACTAGTTTTGGTTTGAGTTACTGCATTTGAATGGAGCTCACATCCGACGGTTTTCCAATAGGCATTTCACTGGGCAATTAAGTCGCGAATTTATGATCAAACACAAGAAAACGTGCATTTCTAATAATCCAATATCTTTGAAATTTGCACGGTGTTTAGAGATCTTTTAGGTGAGGTTATGTTCCAAATTTCAAATTTCTAGACCGTCAGGAACCTATGAAACCGGGTTTTAAACCCTATATTACACAGCGTAAAATGTTCGAGTCGGTAAGGCACGCTCAAGAGTAAACATATATTTCTAATAACCCAATATCTTTGAAATTTGCACGGTGTTTGGAGCTCTTTTAGGTGAGCTTATGGTCCAAATTTCAAAGTTCTACACCGTCAGGAACCTATTAAACCGGGTGTTAAACACTACATTAAATAGCGAAAAATGACTAAGTGTGAAAACGCAATACAAACGTTTGCTGGGTGCTCGTACTTACAGCCCCGACCCAAGCGCCATTTAAATGCAATGAGCCTAAAAAACCTGCGGGTCGTGTTCCACTGATGGTGGACTACCTGAAACCAGTTTTGGTTTGAGTTACTGCATTTGAATGAAGCTCACATCCGACGGTTTCCAATAGGCATTTCACTGGGCAATTAAGTCGCGAATTTATGATCAAACACGAGAAAACGTGAATTTCTAATAATCCAATATCTTTGAAATTTGCACGGTGTTTAGAGATCTTTTAGGTGAGCTTATGTTCCAAATTTCAAATTTCTAGACCGTCAGGAACCTATTAAACCGGGTGTTAAACCCCATATTACACAGCGTAAAATGACCGAGTTGGTAAGGCACGCTCAAGAGTAAACATATATTTCTAATAACCCAATATCTTTGAAATTTGCACGGTGTTTAGAGCTCTTTTAGGTGAGCTTATGCTCCAAATTTCAAAGCTCTAGACCGTCAGGAACCTATTTAACCGGGTGTAAAACAATACATTACATAGCGAAAAATTACTAAGTGTGAAACCGCAGAATAAAGTCATAAAAAAAACTGTTCGGTGACGGGATTCGAACCCGGGGCTCTCTTGTGAGAGACCATTATACTAACTACTATTATCTATTACTCTAACCACTACACTACGACGACTCTATTGAGAGCGGTGAATTTAAATAAGCGTTATAAAATCGCATTGTACAGGGCAGGTTATCCACGCTAAAGTATCGATGTACTATAGCGTACTGAAAGACCTCCGGGATTCTTGGGTTCCAGCAGGTTGGGAGATCTGAAGCTCAGCTGGATCTTCTCTATGTTCCCTGCAAGTTTGCGAGCGTTGACCGTAAAGATATGGCTTACCCAATATGTTTGCTATGTAAACGTTATGCTGACCTATGCTAGGAGCACCAACTTTGAAAAACTGTTGTGCAGTAAGCCGAAAAACCTGGCAGGTCGTGTTCATTGGATGTTTGGCGACCTAAAAGCATGCTTTAGTGCAGCCACTGCAATTAAATGGGGCTTCCATCCATCGGTTTTCAATGGGCATTTCATAGCGCAATTAAGCCGCGAAATTATATTACACAGCGTAAAATGACCGAGTTGGTAAGGCACGCTCAAGAGTAAACGTATATTTCTAATAATCCAATATCTTTGAAATTTGCACGGTGTTTAGTGCTCTTTTAGGTGAGCTTATGGTCCAAATTTCAAAGTTCTACACCGTCAGGAACCTATTAAACCGGGTGTTAAACACTACATTAAATAGCGAAAAATGACTAAGCGTGAAAACGCAATACAAACGTTTGCTGGGTGCTCGCACTTACAGCCCCGACCCAAGCGCCATTTAAATGCAATGAGCCTAAAAAACCTGCGGGTCGTGTTCCACTGATGGTGGACTACCTGAAACTAGTTTTGGTTTGAGTTACTGCATTTGAATGGAGCTCACATCCGACGGTTTTCCAATAGGCATTTCACTGGGCAATTAAGTCGCGAATTTATGATCAAACACAAGAAAACGTGCATTTCTAATAATCCAATATCTTTGAAATTTGCACGGTGTTTAGAGATCTTTTAGGTGAGGTTATGTTCCAAATTTCAAATTTCTAGACCGTCAGGAACCTATGAAACCGGGTTTTAAACCCTATATTACACAGCGTAAAATGTTCGAGTCGGTAAGGCACGCTCAAGAGTAAACATATATTTCTAATAACCCAATATCTTTGAAATTTGCACGGTGTTTGGAGCTCTTTTAGGTGAGCTTATGGTCCAAATTTCAAAGTTCTACACCGTCAGGAACCTATTAAACCGGGTGTTAAACACTACATTAAATAGCGAAAAATGACTAAGTGTGAAAACGCAATACAAACGTTTGCTGGGTGCTCGTACTTACAGCCCCGACCCAAGCGCCATTTAAATGCAATGAGCCTAAAAAACCTGCGGGTCGTGTTCCACTGATGGTGGACTACCTGAAACCAGTTTTGGTTTGAGTTACTGCATTTGAATGAAGCTCACATCCGACGGTTTCCAATAGGCATTTCACTGGGCAATTAAGTCGCGAATTTATGATCAAACACGAGAAAACGTGAATTTCTAATAATCCAATATCTTTGAAATTTGCACGGTGTTTAGAGATCTTTTAGGTGAGCTTATGTTCCAAATTTCAAATTTCTAGACCGTCAGGAACCTATTAAACCGGGTGTTAAACCCCATATTACACAGCGTAAAATGACCGAGTTGGTAAGGCACGCTCAAGAGTAAACATATATTTCTAATAACCCAATATCTTTGAAATTTGCACGGTGTTTAGAGCTCTTTTAGGTGAGCTTATGCTCCAAATTTCAAAGCTCTAGACCGTCAGGAACCTATTTAACCGGGTGTAAAACAATACATTACATAGCGAAAAATTACTAAGTGTGAAACCGCAGAATAAAGTCATAAAAAAAACTGTTCGGTGACGGGATTCGAACCCGGGGCTCTCTTGTGAGAGACCATTATACTAACTACTATTATCTATTACTCTAACCACTACACTACGACGACTCTATTGAGAGCGGTGAATTTAAATAAGCGTTATAAAATCGCATTGTACAGGGCAGGTTATCCACGCTAAAGTATCGATGTACTATAGCGTACTGAAAGACCTCCGGGATTCTTGGGTTCCAGCAGGTTGGGAGATCTGAAGCTCAGCTGGATCTTCTCTATGTTCCCTGCAAGTTTGCGAGCGTTGACCGTAAAGATATGGCTTACCCAATATGTTTGCTATGTAAACGTTATGCTGACCTATGCTAGGAGCACCAACTTTGAAAAACTGTTGTGCAGTAAGCCGAAAAACCTGGCAGGTCGTGTTCATTGGATGTTTGGCGACCTAAAAGCATGCTTTAGTGCAGCCACTGCAATTAAATGGGGCTTCCATCCATCGGTTTTCAATGGGCATTTCATAGCGCAATTAAGCCGCGAAATTATATTACACAGCGTAAAATGACCGAGTTGGTAAGGCACGCTCAAGAGTAAACGTATATTTCTAATAATCCAATATCTTTGAAATTTGCACGGTGTTTAGTGCTCTTTTAGGTGAGCTTATGGTCCAAATTTCAAAGTTCTACACCGTCAGGAACCTATTAAACCGGGTGTTAAACACTACATTAAATAGCGAAAAATGACTAAGCGTGAAAACGCAATACAAACGTTTGCTGGGTGCTCGCACTTACAGCCCCGACCCAAGCGCCATTTAAATGCAATGAGCCTAAAAAACCTGCGGGTCGTGTTCCACTGATGGTGGACTACCTGAAACTAGTTTTGGTTTGAGTTACTGCATTTGAATGGAGCTCACATCCGACGGTTTTCCAATAGGCATTTCACTGGGCAATTAAGTCGCGAATTTATGATCAAACACAAGAAAACGTGCATTTCTAATAATCCAATATCTTTGAAATTTGCACGGTGTTTAGAGATCTTTTAGGTGAGGTTATGTTCCAAATTTCAAATTTCTAGACCGTCAGGAACCTATGAAACCGGGTTTTAAACCCTATATTACACAGCGTAAAATGTTCGAGTCGGTAAGGCACGCTCAAGAGTAAACATATATTTCTAATAACCCAATATCTTTGAAATTTGCACGGTGTTTGGAGCTCTTTTAGGTGAGCTTATGGTCCAAATTTCAAAGTTCTACACCGTCAGGAACCTATTAAACCGGGTGTTAAACACTACATTAAATAGCGAAAAATGACTAAGTGTGAAAACGCAATACAAACGTTTGCTGGGTGCTCGTACTTACAGCCCCGACCCAAGCGCCATTTAAATGCAATGAGCCTAAAAAACCTGCGGGTCGTGTTCCACTGATGGTGGACTACCTGAAACCAGTTTTGGTTTGAGTTACTGCATTTGAATGAAGCTCACATCCGACGGTTTCCAATAGGCATTTCACTGGGCAATTAAGTCGCGAATTTATGATCAAACACGAGAAAACGTGAATTTCTAATAATCCAATATCTTTGAAATTTGCACGGTGTTTAGAGATCTTTTAGGTGAGCTTATGTTCCAAATTTCAAATTTCTAGACCGTCAGGAACCTATTAAACCGGGTGTTAAACCCCATATTACACAGCGTAAAATGACCGAGTTGGTAAGGCACGCTCAAGAGTAAACATATATTTCTAATAACCCAATATCTTTGAAATTTGCACGGTGTTTAGAGCTCTTTTAGGTGAGCTTATGCTCCAAATTTCAAAGCTCTAGACCGTCAGGAACCTATTTAACCGGGTGTAAAACAATACATTACATAGCGAAAAATTACTAAGTGTGAAACCGCAGAATAAAGTCATAAAAAAAAACTGTTCGGTGACGGGATTCGAACCCGGGGCTCTCTTGTGAGAGACCATTATACTAACTACTATTATCTATTACTCTAACCACTACACTACGACGACTCTATTGAGAGCGGTGAATTTAAATAAGCGTTATAAAATCGCATTGTACAGGGCAGGTTATCCACGCTAAAGTATCGATGTACTATAGCGTACTGAAAGACCTCCGGGATTCTTGGGTTCCAGCAGGTTGGGAGATCTGAAGCTCAGCTGGATCTTCTCTATGTTCCCTGCAAGTTTGCGAGCGTTGACCGTAAAGATATGGCTTACCCAATATGTTTGCTATGTAAACGTTATGCTGACCTATGCTAGGAGCACCAACTTTGAAAAACTGTTGTGCAGTAAGCCGAAAAACCTGGCAGGTCGTGTTCATTGGATGTTTGGCGACCTAAAAGCATGCTTTAGTGCAGCCACTGCAATTAAATGGGGCTTCCATCCATCGGTTTTCAATGGGCATTTCATAGCGCAATTAAGCCGCGAAATTATATTACACAGCGTAAAATGACCGAGTTGGTAAGGCACGCTCAAGAGTAAACGTATATTTCTAATAATCCAATATCTTTGAAATTTGCACGGTGTTTAGTGCTCTTTTAGGTGAGCTTATGGTCCAAATTTCAAAGTTCTACACCGTCAGGAACCTATTAAACCGGGTGTTAAACACTACATTAAATAGCGAAAAATGACTAAGCGTGAAAACGCAATACAAACGTTTGCTGGGTGCTCGCACTTACAGCCCCGACCCAAGCGCCATTTAAATGCAATGAGCCTAAAAAACCTGCGGGTCGTGTTCCACTGATGGTGGACTACCTGAAACTAGTTTTGGTTTGAGTTACTGCATTTGAATGGAGCTCACATCCGACGGTTTTCCAATAGGCATTTCACTGGGCAATTAAGTCGCGAATTTATGATCAAACACAAGAAAACGTGCATTTCTAATAATCCAATATCTTTGAAATTTGCACGGTGTTTAGAGATCTTTTAGGTGAGGTTATGTTCCAAATTTCAAATTTCTAGACCGTCAGGAACCTATGAAACCGGGTTTTAAACCCTATATTACACAGCGTAAAATGTTCGAGTCGGTAAGGCACGCTCAAGAGTAAACATATATTTCTAATAACCCAATATCTTTGAAATTTGCACGGTGTTTGGAGCTCTTTTAGGTGAGCTTATGGTCCAAATTTCAAAGTTCTACACCGTCAGGAACCTATTAAACCGGGTGTTAAACACTACATTAAATAGCGAAAAATGACTAAGTGTGAAAACGCAATACAAACGTTTGCTGGGTGCTCGTACTTACAGCCCCGACCCAAGCGCCATTTAAATGCAATGAGCCTAAAAAACCTGCGGGTCGTGTTCCACTGATGGTGGACTACCTGAAACCAGTTTTGGTTTGAGTTACTGCATTTGAATGAAGCTCACATCCGACGGTTTCCAATAGGCATTTCACTGGGCAATTAAGTCGCGAATTTATGATCAAACACGAGAAAACGTGAATTTCTAATAATCCAATATCTTTGAAATTTGCACGGTGTTTAGAGATCTTTTAGGTGAGCTTATGTTCCAAATTTCAAATTTCTAGACCGTCAGGAACCTATTAAACCGGGTGTTAAACCCCATATTACACAGCGTAAAATGACCGAGTTGGTAAGGCACGCTCAAGAGTAAACATATATTTCTAATAACCCAATATCTTTGAAATTTGCACGGTGTTTAGAGCTCTTTTAGGTGAGCTTATGCTCCAAATTTCAAAGCTCTAGACCGTCAGGAACCTATTTAACCGGGTGTAAAACAATACATTACATAGCGAAAAATTACTAAGTGTGAAACCGCAGAATAAAGTCATAAAAAAAACTGTTCGGTGACGGGATTCGAACCCGGGGCTCTCTTGTGAGAGACCATTATACTAACTACTATTATCTATTACTCTAACCACTACACTACGACGACTCTATTGAGAGCGGTGAATTTAAATAAGCGTTATAAAATCGCATTGTACAGGGCAGGTTATCCACGCTAAAGTATCGATGTACTATAGCGTACTGAAAGACCTCCGGGATTCTTGGGTTCCAGCAGGTTGGGAGATCTGAAGCTCAGCTGGATCTTCTCTATGTTCCCTGCAAGTTTGCGAGCGTTGACCGTAAAGATATGGCTTACCCAATATGTTTGCTATGTAAACGTTATGCTGACCTATGCTAGGAGCACCAACTTTGAAAAACTGTTGTGCAGTAAGCCGAAAAACCTGGCAGGTCGTGTTCATTGGATGTTTGGCGACCTAAAAGCATGCTTTAGTGCAGCCACTGCAATTAAATGGGGCTTCCATCCATCGGTTTTCAATGGGCATTTCATAGCGCAATTAAGCCGCGAAATTATATTACACAGCGTAAAATGACCGAGTTGGTAAGGCACGCTCAAGAGTAAACGTATATTTCTAATAATCCAATATCTTTGAAATTTGCACGGTGTTTAGTGCTCTTTTAGGTGAGCTTATGGTCCAAATTTCAAAGTTCTACACCGTCAGGAACCTATTAAACCGGGTGTTAAACACTACATTAAATAGCGAAAAATGACTAAGCGTGAAAACGCAATACAAACGTTTGCTGGGTGCTCGCACTTACAGCCCCGACCCAAGCGCCATTTAAATGCAATGAGCCTAAAAAACCTGCGGGTCGTGTTCCACTGATGGTGGACTACCTGAAACTAGTTTTGGTTTGAGTTACTGCATTTGAATGGAGCTCACATCCGACGGTTTTCCAATAGGCATTTCACTGGGCAATTAAGTCGCGAATTTATGATCAAACACAAGAAAACGTGCATTTCTAATAATCCAATATCTTTGAAATTTGCACGGTGTTTAGAGATCTTTTAGGTGAGGTTATGTTCCAAATTTCAAATTTCTAGACCGTCAGGAACCTATGAAACCGGGTTTTAAACCCTATATTACACAGCGTAAAATGTTCGAGTCGGTAAGGCACGCTCAAGAGTAAACATATATTTCTAATAACCCAATATCTTTGAAATTTGCACGGTGTTTGGAGCTCTTTTAGGTGAGCTTATGGTCCAAATTTCAAAGTTCTACACCGTCAGGAACCTATTAAACCGGGTGTTAAACACTACATTAAATAGCGAAAAATGACTAAGTGTGAAAACGCAATACAAACGTTTGCTGGGTGCTCGTACTTACAGCCCCGACCCAAGCGCCATTTAAATGCAATGAGCCTAAAAAACCTGCGGGTCGTGTTCCACTGATGGTGGACTACCTGAAACCAGTTTTGGTTTGAGTTACTGCATTTGAATGAAGCTCACATCCGACGGTTTCCAATAGGCATTTCACTGGGCAATTAAGTCGCGAATTTATGATCAAACACGAGAAAACGTGAATTTCTAATAATCCAATATCTTTGAAATTTGCACGGTGTTTAGAGATCTTTTAGGTGAGCTTATGTTCCAAATTTCAAATTTCTAGACCGTCAGGAACCTATTAAACCGGGTGTTAAACCCCATATTACACAGCGTAAAATGACCGAGTTGGTAAGGCACGCTCAAGAGTAAACATATATTTCTAATAACCCAATATCTTTGAAATTTGCACGGTGTTTAGAGCTCTTTTAGGTGAGCTTATGCTCCAAATTTCAAAGCTCTAGACCGTCAGGAACCTATTTAACCGGGTGTAAAACAATACATTACATAGCGAAAAATTACTAAGTGTGAAACCGCAGAATAAAGTCATAAAAAAAACTGTTCGGTGACGGGATTCGAACCCGGGGCTCTCTTGTGAGAGACCATTATACTAACTACTATTATCTATTACTCTAACCACTACACTACGACGACTCTATTGAGAGCGGTGAATTTAAATAAGCGTTATAAAATCGCATTGTACAGGGCAGGTTATCCACGCTAAAGTATCGATGTACTATAGCGTACTGAAAGACCTCCGGGATTCTTGGGTTCCAGCAGGTTGGGAGATCTGAAGCTCAGCTGGATCTTCTCTATGTTCCCTGCAAGTTTGCGAGCGTTGACCGTAAAGATATGGCTTACCCAATATGTTTGCTATGTAAACGTTATGCTGACCTATGCTAGGAGCACCAACTTTGAAAAACTGTTGTGCAGTAAGCCGAAAAACCTGGCAGGTCGTGTTCATTGGATGTTTGGCGACCTAAAAGCATGCTTTAGTGCAGCCACTGCAATTAAATGGGGCTTCCATCCATCGGTTTTCAATGGGCATTTCATAGCGCAATTAAGCCGCGAAATTATATTACACAGCGTAAAATGACCGAGTTGGTAAGGCACGCTCAAGAGTAAACGTATATTTCTAATAATCCAATATCTTTGAAATTTGCACGGTGTTTAGTGCTCTTTTAGGTGAGCTTATGGTCCAAATTTCAAAGTTCTACACCGTCAGGAACCTATTAAACCGGGTGTTAAACACTACATTAAATAGCGAAAAATGACTAAGCGTGAAAACGCAATACAAACGTTTGCTGGGTGCTCGCACTTACAGCCCCGACCCAAGCGCCATTTAAATGCAATGAGCCTAAAAAACCTGCGGGTCGTGTTCCACTGATGGTGGACTACCTGAAACTAGTTTTGGTTTGAGTTACTGCATTTGAATGGAGCTCACATCCGACGGTTTTCCAATAGGCATTTCACTGGGCAATTAAGTCGCGAATTTATGATCAAACACAAGAAAACGTGCATTTCTAATAATCCAATATCTTTGAAATTTGCACGGTGTTTAGAGATCTTTTAGGTGAGGTTATGTTCCAAATTTCAAATTTCTAGACCGTCAGGAACCTATGAAACCGGGTTTTAAACCCTATATTACACAGCGTAAAATGTTCGAGTCGGTAAGGCACGCTCAAGAGTAAACATATATTTCTAATAACCCAATATCTTTGAAATTTGCACGGTGTTTGGAGCTCTTTTAGGTGAGCTTATGGTC
>JAZAYU010001590.1:0-22307 GCA_038501625.1 Corbicula japonica | reverse complement strand
GCTACTGCTACTGCCCACTTCACGTTTTATAATGTTGCTACTGCTACTGTACTGCCCACTTCACTTTTTACAATTTTTATAATTTTGTTACTGCTACTGCTGTGCTACTGCTACTGCAAAATTATCGTTTTATAATTTTGCTACTGCTACTGCTGTGCTACTGCTATTGACATATAAACGTTTTATTATTTTGCGACTGCTACTGCTGTGCTACTGTTTCTGCCAAATTAAAGTTTTATAATTTTGCTACTGCTACTGCTGTGCTACTGCTACTGCCAAATTCACTTTTTATATTTTTCTACTGCTACTGCTGTGCTAATGCTACTGCCGAATTCACGTTTTATAATGTTGCTACTGCTACTGCCCACTTCACGTTTTATAATGTTGCTACTGCTACTCCCTACTTCACTTTTTATTATTTTGCTACTGCTACTGTTGTGCTACTGCAACTGCCAAATTAACGTTTTATAATTTTGCTACTGCTACTGCTGTGCTACTGCTACTGCTAAATTCACTTTTTATAATTTTTCTACTGCTACTGCTGTGCAACAGCTACTGCCGAATGCACGGTTTATAATGTTGCTACTGCTACTGCCCACTTCACGTTTTATAATGTTGCTACTGCTACTGCCCACTTCACTTTTTACAATTTTTATAATTTTGTTACTGCTACTGCTGTGCTACTGCTACTGCAAAATTATCGTTTTATAATTTTGCTACTGCTACTGCTGTGCTACTGCTATTGACATATAAACGTTTTATTATTTTGCTACTGCTACTGCTGTGCTACTGCTTCTGCCAAATTAAAGTTTTATTATTTTGCTACTGCTACTGCTGTGCTACTGCTACTGCCAAATTCACTTTTTATATTTTTCTACTGCTACTGCTGTGCTAATGCTACTGCCGAATTCACGTTTTATAATGTTGCTACTGCTACTGCCCACTTCACGTTTTAAAATGTTGCTACTGCTACTGCTACTGCCCACTTCACTTTTTACAATTTTTATAATTTTGTTACTGCTACTGCTGTGCTACTGCTACTGCAAAATTATCGTTTTATAATTTTGATACTGCTACTGCTGTGCTACTGCTACTGACATATTAACGTTTTATAATTTTGATACTGCTACTGCTGTGCTACTGCTTCTGCCAAATTAAAGTTTTATAATTTTGCTACTGCTACTGCTGTGCTACCGCTACTGCCTAATTCAATTTTTATAATTTTGCTACTGCTACTGCCAAATTAACGTTTTATAATTGTGCTACTGCTGTGCTACTGCTACTGCCCACTTCACTTTTTATAATTTTCCTACTTCTACTGCTGTGCTACTGCTACTGCCCATTTCACGTTTTATAATTTTGCTACTGCTTCTGCTAGGGCCAACTTCCTACCGGTCTTATATGGGTATAGATGCAAAAAAAATCGATAGTCAAACTGAAAGTAGTTTTGTCATTCAATGAGAATACTTTATAAAGTTAATTATGAAATTTCTTTATCTGAAAACACCATGTGTAACTGGCTCTCAGGAAAAAAAATGACATTGATTTGATGGGTGATCTGGATCTAAATTGTTCGCTTATATGATTACAGACGTATCTATGAAATAAAGGGTTAAGCAGATTATCATAAGCCAAAAAAGACAGAGACACATCATATTGTGCAAATTCTAAATTCTTTTATGATTGATCGAAGAGTTCAATGCTTCCTCATAAAAGCGTTCGCAAAGAAAGTAAAGCAAAAGAATAGCCAAGTTCTTAAGTGGTATGTTGCTTTTGACAATGAGAATCGCACACGGTTAGAAACGACACAACAACGGTGAAGACCGCTGCGCGGGGATATGGAATACGCCCCTGGTTTTCTTGTTTTGATGTACTTTAATGTACTTTCTCGGACACGGCTGCGATACATACACTGACCATGTAACATGTGGTTCCTGTACGTGTCTGTTTTTGTCCGCCATAGATTGCTAAAAAGTATAAGACCGGCGACTCCGTGCTGCGGTTATGCGCAATATGCGATTTTCTCTGTCTCGACAGTCTACATAGAAAGGTACCACGAAACGAAGAAGCATCAGACAAAGAAAATTGCTTAAAAATCGATTTGGAAATAATCCGAAATTCGTTTAACCCTTTCCTATAATATTTATTTACGCATGTTATCACATTCGCAAATAGAGTAGATGCAGATCAGTTGGCACATCCGATCTAATCGATTTCTTTTTTTTTAATTTTCTTTGATCATGTACTGTAAGCTTTTTGGTCAGAAATAACCTAATAAAAACGAACAGTGTAGATCCTTATAATGATCAGGATCTGCACTGTTCGTCCATTCCGTATAGGCGTTTATATGAAGGAAAGGGTTAAGTGAAATTTAAAAATTTAAATGTGCAATACTGCAAACAATTTCTAAATAAAGACCATGTGCAGTCTGTGTGGTCCTAACGATTTTTGTGTTGTATTATAACAGCAGCTGCTACTGTGATGCAAAAATTGAACGTTGCATTATTTCATTTATTATAAATTTATTGAGATTTCGCGTAATACGAATTCGTTAATGATAATTTTACACAGATAGACTGGTTATTGACTGCTTTTCATCTACCCCGAAAATACCTAGTGTGTCAATTAATTTGATTTGCGGCATCAAAAGTTTCAGAACGAGTCAGTCGCAACATCGTACCAAATAAAGCCAATACAATTACTTGTATAAAGGCAATTATTCTACATCTAATAAATTCATCAAATTAGCGTCCTTTAATTGTACCACGTGACCGTCCAATATTTTCCCGTATTGGATCCAAAACATAACAGTCCATATTTTTTCGGCGTTAGCTGTCTAAGCTCACTTTTGACCTAGTTTTTCGACCAATGAAATGATGTAAATAATACTCGTATTCTCTTATTATGCAGAGGGAAAATGAAATAAACTATTTCGATTGGTAGCTATTTACACCAGAGAGGCATCTAGCAGGGTGGAGAGGTATCTAGTGGGATTTTTATTATTATGCAGCGGAAAAATCAAATAGATTATTTCGATTGGTTGTTGTATTGGAGAAAAAAAACATATTTACGATTTAAATAACCAGTTAAGTCAATATTGATCGCTTAAATACAATTTTTTATGGAATATTCTTGGGTGTCAGGTAAACACTTGCATACAAGTTTACACAATGTAAAACGAAAGAGAAGTGTAGATATTTCTAGTTCTTACTGGTTCCTTTCTAGTTTCTTTGATACTGATTGTTAATTTCAAGTACAAAAAAAACAAGTTTATTGTAGTGTAGTGGATGACACTCTCGCCTCGCAAGCAGGAGGCCCCGGGTTCAATACTCAGGACGGACACTTTATTTAAGTTAATTTACGTAAAAGTTGGTAGATTTCGCTCTTGTAACAGGCTGTTTGTATTTATTTTAATTAAATTTCAAGGACATTTATTCATCTTGAGTTCTAACTCTACAAGAGGTATTTTATTGAAACTGAATAAATGTAGATCAAGACTTAATGTAAGACATTGCTTCTTTAATCGACTTGTTATCACTGAATGAAATTGTTGCAAGAGCTTGAACATTATTTTTGAAAGACACTTTCAATGAATTTATGAGTTGTCATGATTCGGTCGGTTAATCTCTAGGTCATGCTAAGAAGGCAGGGAGGGTTCGTCAACAGCTATAACAAGTAAAATAAAATAACTAAACTGTGTCTGCTTCGCCTCTCTGTATTTCTTTCTTTCTTATATACGAGCCCTCGTACGTGTATATATAAATATTTTCCATCAACGCCGTTTATCTTTTTTAAAGATATTTCTTGTTTCATATTGGATGATTAAGTGCAAATGCACTTTACCATTGTTTTACAACGATAAAAGCCGTTGACCGTAAAACTGATCCGAATGAAAAAAACACGTGGTCGTGTAGGCGCTTGTCTTTAAATACACACTGAGACGAGTAAAGCGTCTGGTGACAGTGACTCATTGTTGATCATACATTTGATGCAGGCAATATGACGCAACTTTTCAAGTAAGAGAAATGTAGAACTTAACAAGTTTTAGCTTTCCAAAAAGCTAGTCGGTCTGAAGTGTAAACTTCTCTAGAAAAATTTCGTTAGACTGTTGGTATTTATTTAGAATTTCCGCCCTGTAATAAATATGCTCCCTCGCTCTCGTCACACGTTTTTGTTTCAATTTTAAATGATGTTAAATTCATTGTATGACAGTGCTTGATCATTGTGTCACCTGCAATAGCAGGTAGACACGTATGGATCCTATTGTCCGGCGGCGGCGGCGTCATCATCGGCGGCTGCGTTGTCCTGTACCCCATAAACTTAAATGTGAAACTTAATGTTGCCTATAGGTTCGTAAGTATTTGACATATTAACATAATAATTAAAAAATATCTCCTGCATGAATAAAGCCATCTCAAACAACAAAAATAAGCACTCTTTTGTTATATTATTTTTTGTTATGCCCCTATCAAATTACTTAAATATAGAATTTTAATGTTGTTTAATGTTGTTTAATGTTTTGAAAGTCCTTGTCCTATTAACACAATACTTGAAATATATCCTCATTTGCATAAACAAAGCCATCTCTGACAGCAAGATCGACAACCCCTGTGTCAATATTTTTGAGTTATGCCCCTTTAAAAAGACATTAATATGAAACATAATGTTGCCTATAATTTTGAAAGTTCTTGTTCTATTTTATCTTAATTGTTTGAATACATTACCCGCATGAACAATGCCATCGGATACAACAAGATAATAACTCCTATTTCGTTATTGTAAGAGGTATGTTCCTTTCAAATGACTTTAATATGAAACTTTATGTAGGTTTAACCAAAGTATTTCTAATTCCCATAGGGCTCAAATTCCCAATATTCATTTAAATATTAGTTCTATCGTCTTAATTCCTAGACAACAATATATTTGCATTCCATCTATTAAAAAACAAAACAAAAGGGGTTACCTTACTTGTAAGAAAAGTAATTATCTCTAACCAAACAGACCATACTTTAAACGTGGAATCGCAAATACGGTGCCACAAATATAGATCCGCTGTTCCGGCACTAGTCCACCTCTATCAAACAAGCTATAGACTCGAACAAACAAGATATATGGATGAAATTGCTTTCCTTTCTTTTCCTGACATGTTATCCCTGCAAACAAGAGGCCCTCAAATGTAGAGAAAAGTTCTCATATATTAAAACGAACTATGTGGTGTAATGCAACCTTTAAATGAAAATCCCAAGTGAAAATCCTCTTCATTCAGCAAAACGAATAATACAGTACACGAGGTAGCGCTGGTCAAGTACCAGTGGACGTGTTTGTTTTACAAGCTGCAACAAAAATGCATTTTACACGTACCTTTCACGTTTAAATAACTTCTATCTCGACTGCTCGAATTTATCTCCAATATAAAATTAAATAATGCATCCTAAACTAAGCCGACAAATGTACCGATTCACTTTTTATATCTTTAGACTGCTAGTCTGTTGAAAATCTCGCAGTTTTACCATTTCACTTGGATATTATTTGGAGAAATAATGCAAATAAACACAAAAAGTATGATTAACCGTTTGAACTTTTGGATAGAAAGCTTAAGAGGTCGCAAACATTGCAAATGGCGAAAACAGGCTAAAATTTCAAAAATGACTTTTGGGGGAAATACTTATTGCCACCAAGATTTTAGTAAAGAAATGTATATAGCTATGGATGTAGATAATGTTTGCATGCTCAATTTAGTCTAATTCATGTTCTAATTACCAAGCACATACTAAAACAAAAGAAAAACCATTTGCATGAGAACTCTGAAATTCATGGACAATATACCAAAGCAACTCATATCTGAAATACGTATATGCTAGTCTACAATGTTTAGTGCCAATTCGTCTAAAAAATGTAAGTGTTTTCAAGAAAATCAAAAAAATCTTACTTCCTGGTTCAAAATGAAAGTAGATTTCTATAGATTTCTACTTTCGTTTTGAACCAGGAAGTAAGTTTTCCTTTAATTTCTTGAACACCCTAACACTGTTTTGACAAATTGGCACTAAACATTGCAGACCAGCATATACTTATTTCAGGTATGAGTTGGTTTGGTATATTGTCCATGAATTTCAGAGTTCTCATGCAAACGGTTTTTCTTTTGTTGTAGTATGTGCTTGATAATTAGAACACGAATTAGACTAAATTGAGCTTGCAAACATTAACTACATCCTTAGCTTAATACATTTCTTCACTAAAATCTAGGTGGCAATAAGTATTTTTCCCAAAATTCATTTTTGAAATTTTAGCCTGTTTTCGCCATTTGCAATGTTTGCGACGCCTTAAGTGAATAACAATATCAGTGTAAATTTTAGAATACTTAGAATAATTGTGTTTCATGGAATTAATTATCTTCGACATGGTCTGTGAACTATAGCACGAACTTAATGATGGCTGTCGGCAATTTTTAAACTGATCTCTTAAAAACTGCAGTAGAACTGTCTGTCTTCTCAAGCAGGTATATGCAGATCGACTTTGATTTACCAGGGAGCAGCGCGGACTGGCCAGTCCCGAATCAGCAATAAAGTAATCCGACTTTGCCGGTAATTTCTTATCACCCACATGGAATACCTCCAGATTATAACCTTTACATGATTTATAAAGTATGGAAATTCAGAGATTCGCTTATATGGATTACCGGTGGCATCGATATATAAACGCACACAAGACAAGTACTGTTTCGCCGTTGGCAAATATTTGCCTGAACCGCAAACTTGCAAAAATGTTTGTTTTTTATCTACTGTTTCTGTTGGAATTATTGTTTCGTCGGCTTGTAAATGAAGCTCAATCACCTTGATACTTTAATTATTTGTTATTTTTCTCCTGTGAAAACGAAGCTTACATATTGCTGTTATTCGTGAATAATTAGATCGTCTGTTACTGAGATTTACATGAACTTGCCCATGAATGAAATCAAAATTAAGCTCAAACGTGCAAAACATACCCGCGAAACCCCTAACCCTAATGTCACACTATGTCACTGATCTTGTTCGGTCTGAAGTCAATGCTAAAACAATAGCAATATTTTTACAAGTACAGTAAATTAGACAACACAAGCAATCATCATAACATTTTTATTTAAATGGCGATCGTTTTGAATAAACAATAAGACCACCACCTTTTGAAGTTATTTTCTGGCTGATAATGAATACTTGTGAAACACCTTTAAAACAGTGACATAATGCCAACAGTATGGTCATATAATTAATTCAAAACAATATAATTTTTCTTTGTAACAGTTCCAGAGTAAATCGTCTTAACGATAACAAAAACAATCAATGTGATCTGCACAAAGTTCAAGTGAAATTAATAAATGCATCCTACATACGAATACATTTATTTCCGTCTTCAAACGGTCACTGACCTGATTTGACCTGATTTGCGGATCTAACTATGTAAATAAGCATCGCTTGTCTGCTAAGTGTACAAATACGCATCGACTGTGGAAAGTTCTATGGTACTGCTATGACCTAGAAGGCATCCAGTTTAACGATACTTAAACAACTGCATTATTTCTACACGTCCTCAATAAAAGTATGAAGTAAGTATACAAGAAACATGATTATCTACATTAATGTCTTTTCCGGTAAAGGGCTTCTTTATATATCAAGCAATCAAACATCAGCCTCTACACTATCCTTTTGCATGCGTCTTATGAACAGGTGGCATAGTCTAAATTATCCGTTCTGGACCGTGAGTCACTGTTAACCGGTGTTCAGGCTAAAGAGCTCAAGTTTGGTCGATTATAATATGTCGGTCATCAGGATGACCGACAATAAAATATTGGACCGTACAATATGGAATATATATGGAAAAGTCTTTAAACGCTTGAAAAGTCATGCTTCATTTATTAGATGTAGAATAAAAAGGTTATTAGACGTTTTACTGTACAATACGGGATATATTTGGACTCGTACACAGCTTGAAAAGTCATATTGGACTCGCCTAACGGCTCGTCCGATATGACTTTTCAAGCTGTGTACTCGTCCAAATATATTCCCGTATTGTACAGTAAAACGTCTAATAACCTATAAGTATTGCTCTTTACATTTTATTTCTATATCAGCATTTTATTTCGTGGGGACCAGTTTTCGCGCATAAGCCATTGCGGTGCCATAAATTTGCGCAGCTACATTCAAATTACTCTCAGAAGCATTCATGATAAGCTAACACATGGTTAACTTTCACTGCACTTTTATTTCGCGCACGTTTTCTTATGCGAATTACGCGAAAATTAAACCAGCATAAAGTATAATAATACAACAGTATCTCCCGAGGTTTCTCATAGCAGTTAGCCTTATGACGAGGATTTAGCCGAAAAGCCGAGTGTCACATATAACTTTAAAATTATCCTGCAACATATGTAAGGTACGCTGACAAAATAAATCATCAGATGGAAAGTTTCTTAACAATGTAAAACTCCAAAAAATGTGAAATTATCTTGCGAATTTACCAGCCCTTCAATCAGAGCATGTGATGTAAAAGTATGTTTTATTCTTTTTTGTTCTTCTTAGAATATCATAAGCCATTGTAATTGCTGAAATTGTAAAAGTTGAAAAAAAGAGTCATAAATTTACAGAAACGTCACTTTACTTTACACGTTTTTTAAAAGGGGGGAGGTGTGCTGAAAACGGCAATAACACAAAAACGAAGTCGGTGACCCCCAAATTTTATTCGCTTCTTCGATTGGAGTTGCTTTTTCGAACTTTTTAAGCAAAAAAATCAAAAATTAAATTCGGCAATTTTTATACAATTTTGAAAAACTCGACAGAAAAAAGGCAAAACTCGACGTCATTTTTAATGCGAAAACGGCGTTTAACGTTACACAACGTTGTCAAAACTAAATTTAGTCACAAAATGTTAAATCTTATATTACCGGAAAGGTATTTTCAGCGCCAATTCATCTGTGAAAGAATAAATGAAATTCACCCAGCCCCGAAAAAGTAGCGTTGATAGCTAACTTTGAAGGTAAATATCTAAACAACTATTTGATTAATCGAAAAACGGTTTGCGGATTCATGATGTAGGCTTCGTCAATAAATACCATACCAAATTTCATAAAGAAACACAAATGATAGCGGATGCAATGAATATTAACTTGAGAATTGCTTTCTTAGTACATGTTTTCGAGCTAAAATGCTATTATTTTTTAATCTCGTTAAGCAGATATAAATTTGTTGTTGTAGAATATTGATTATCCTTCATTGTAATTTACACTATTTTGACGGATTCGATCAAATTATTTGTAAAATCAACATTTATCAAGTGTGCACTTAGAACATTTGAGTTGTGTAGAAATTATAATTATGGTGTATACAAAAAGTACGCTATTCTAAGATATTTTTAACTCTGTATATTTGATTATTTTAAACCTTGAAAACCAGCAACACATAAATGATTTTAGATAAATGAGACGCTCCCCATCTAACTATTATTTTCAGTCTAGCCTAAATAGTCAAGCACCGTAAAAGTTGCTTAATATTTTATTGATCATACCCAATAGCAAGTTACAAAAAGAAAAGTTCGAGTTCCTATAAAGTATGCTTATCAGGAATTACCACATCCAGTAGACACAGCCTCCAAACTTTGCCAAAAAATAGAAAAGGAGAAGAAAGTTTGTTTATACATCGATCAGTTTCAAAGTCGACGCCACAAACAATTAACGAAAATGAGATCCCGTGTGTTTACCGCCTTGGAACGGTCAGTGGCAAAACACCATGTTCTAGGGAGCACCAACCGCACAATTGCCCCAACAGTTCTCATATAAAGAAACAAGAACAATAGTTGGAAAACAGGCTAAAACCTTGTTTTAGAGGAAACAAATTGCGGACGTCATTTTGTGAAAAATAGTTATTAGTAAAAATGTGCTGGTTGTTTGGCAACAAACTATTTTTTGAATTAAAAACATATGCTCGATAAAATTTAATTAAACGCCTATTTTTATGTGCACATTTTCAATGGAGTTGTGCATAACATTTACATAAAAACATACATGTATAAAATAGCACATTTAAATAAAAGCACACACAATCACTTAAGAATCATTAAAACTAGTATAATAAAACAGTATCAGAATAAATGAAGAAAATAAAATGTTAAGAATTAACATCATTGATTTAAAAAGAGTGCACATGTAAGTAGTGAGACTGACTTCCGAAATCTTCTGGATGTGACTAAGTTGACTATGATGCAACTAGATGTTGCCTGCATGTGACTAGAAGTCACCAAAAACGCAACAAGTAGTCGCCCGTTTGTAACTAGAAGTCGCCTGAACGCGACAAGAAATCGCCTGTAAGTAACTAGTAGTCACCTGAATGCAACAAGAAGTCGCTACTATGTGACTAGAAGTCAACTGAATGCAACAAGAAGTTGCCCGAAGCCCGAATGTGACTAGAAGTCACTTGTATTTGACTTGACATTGCCTTTATGTGACCAAAAGCCACAATAACTTCAAAACCTTCGTTAAAATTGCAGAATTAAATGAATTCGAATTTATAAAATAAATTCATCGCGATGACATTAAAAAAGTGTTAAGTCACACTGAAATTTTTAACAATACATATGATAAAAGAGTATTGAAAATTTCGTGGACAAACGAATTGCTTGTAATGAAAAAAACCTATGGCTGATTTGTTTTTATAAAACAATTTTGAGGTTACTGAGAGACGTTGCTTCCGGCAAAGTTCTAACGTAGGCTGTTGTTTTCGGCAGCCTCCCAAACGACCAAAGAGCGGATTTCTCGAAGTGTGACTTAAAAATAACATGTCAGCAAGTAAGCCTTTATTAAATGAATACTTAAACATTTACAGATGGTCCTGATTCCGTGACAGTTTCTCCATCTGGATCCAAGACTATAACTGAGGGAGAATATAGTGACACTAACCAGGTAACCTGTACACAACCGGACTGCAATCCACCCTGCATCATCACATGGCAAGGGCCTGGACCAGTGTCTCTACCAACATCTTCAACATTGAACCTCTTTCAACTAAACAAGCAGATATTAAGAAATCATACCGGCAATTACACCTGTAACATCAAGAATACTAAAACTAATCATTCTGAAACAGCAAGTAGAGCGATCATAGTAAACTGTAAGTATTCAATCTGTCGTTTTTATTTCCTACATGTTTATAATGTGTTTGAAACATATGACGACCCCTTCAATTGTTTTTCAGACACTGAACAAGAATTAAAAAGGCATTAACCATCGTATTACCTTATTAGGGTGATTAGTTTAATCATTTACCAGAAACGGCTAATAAATAGTCATCTTTACAATGTTTTAAAGCAGGAAATACATAGTCCTGTTGATGTGTCTTCATAAACGAGCAAACACTGAAAAAATGAAGAACATGTTTGTTGAACAAAACAGTTGTAGAAAATAAAAGGCAACGGAGCTGGTAATAATGACACACATACAAGTAGTGAAGATGAGCATAATGTAGAATGTAATCAGTATGTCGGCAAAAGAAGACGGCGACGAATAACACTCCGTATGTTGCTTACAAGCGGAAATAATCCTTAAAGAACAATACAAACACTGAAGTAAATGTTTTGTTGTTTTGTTTTATTTTGAATGGGAATAAGGGCCATGGCTCCAACAATTTACCAGAATAATTTGCTAATTACAACAAACTCAATTAAGATAGAGAAGAAAGTAGCCCTGGGACCAAAAGCACACTTGGTTCTCTTCGTATTAATTATATTGCGAAAGGCTGGTGGCGACAACTTAACCGCTCACCAGAGACTATGTCTTTGAAAAAGTAAAGAAATATCAGTTTTAACAGTTTTCCGAACAAATTGAAGAACTTTCCAAAGTTAATACACAAAACTTCCCACGGATTCCAGAATTTCAAAGCAAACTTCCTCAAGCAGACGTACAATTCCAGGAGCCGTGACGTTTGCATCTTTTTTGTTTTCTTCCTGAAAATAATCAGAAAACAAAGCAGCACAATGCAACAAGAAAATCAAACAAGATACAGTGCTGATTAATATTTTACTTAACTTGACCTCAAGGGTGTGGTGGGCGGGAAACAAAATATTCAACAAACAATAACTTCAAAACTATAAATTTTCCAATTTTAAAAACGCCCAAATAAAACCTTTTGTTTTATACAAATCCGGAAACGAAAAGGGGGTTAAGGTAAAAGACCGTCTACCGACCTGAGACGTATTGGATTATAAAAGACCGTCTACCGACCCGAGACGCATCGAATTATTCCTCTTGTAACCTGTTCAAACGAGGAACGCTTAAACTATATTATAGTGTATGTAGTCGCGTTATAAAAGATGACCAATTTACGTCAAACCATGGGAAAATTGTGACACGAATGAAATTTTCAGCGCTATTTAAATGAAGTATATAAAGTAAGAAATCGGGCAACATCGGGTTACAGAGGATTATTAGTTTTGTTTTCTAAAGATCGGATATGTTGAAAACTTAAACAAATCAAAACAAATCGAGGTCTTCGTGTAATATTTAGCTATATTTAATTATATGACGATTTCAACAGTTTAACTGTTTAACATAAAACAAACTTAATGAAATGAGTATTTCACCTTTTTATGTTAATTTTTTTCAAATAAATTCCTTAAAGACAGCAAAGCTTAAAGTCGAGTTTCATTGTGTAACTTTGTTCTTTGGTGGGATATAAAAGGGCTGTTTGTTGTAAATGTGTTTATTGTATTGTTGACTGAGGGCTATGCTGTTTAACATCGCTGCTATGGTGCCGACAGAGGAAAATACCATTAAACTGGACCGACTGGTGTCTTCTACACCCTATGTTGTAACAGTAGCTTAATTTTTTTTATTCTGTATGTTTAAGTATTTCATATTATTAATGAGAAACATAATAAAGATTTATTTTTGCTTGAAAACAGATGCTCCCAACGTGACTCTGCAATGGATAGACTCTGGCAGATTGGAGTGTACAGCTGTAGGCGTGCCCAACACATACACTTTCAAAAGTATCAGACACTATGTAAATAACACTTTAGTTCGAGAATTGCCGGTAAATCTGACCGGAAGAGAAGGCATTGCGAGTATTACGAATAAAAACTTCCAAGATACGGGTGTGTACAAATGCTTTGTCAACAACAACATCACACATTATATAAACAAACAACTGGACCAGGAAGGAGCCGTTACTGTGAACATTAAAGGTAAAACCATTTCCTATTCATTATTTTACATCCGTCTGTCTGTCTGTCTGTCTGTCTGTCCGTCCGTCCGTCCGTTCGTCCGTCCGTCCGTCTGTCTGCCTGCCTGTAACTTTTTCAAGGCAGATTTTATTTTTTATATTTAATAAAAACACCTTGTCCCCACAATTAAATGTTTTATTCTCACAAAATAATTATGTTGATGGAACGAGCTTGTATGTGTGGGAACGAGATTTTTGTGTTGAGGGAATGAGATATTGTGTCCTGGGAACGAGATTTTTAAGTTTGGGGGAACAAGATAATATCTGGGGGAATATTCTCTTGAGAACATGATATTATGTCATGTAATCGAGATATTATGTCGTGGGAAAAAAATCTACTATGCCACCTCTGTGCCACCGTACATTTAGTGAATTTTTCTGTGGGACTTTTTATTGTACTATACATAATTTGATTTTTGTAAAGTGATGACAGATGTATTTATTTTAATATTACATTAGAAACATTGTTCTGAATTGCCGTTTCTTTGTGGCTGAGACTCCAAATATGAACACAAGTTTATATTTAATTTAATATTACATCGGAAGCATTGTTCTGAATTCCCGGTTCTTTGTGGCTGAGACTCCAAATATGAAGAAAAGTTTATATTTATTTTAATATTACATCGGAAGCATTGTTCTGAATTGCCGTTTCTTTGTGGCTGAGACTCCAAATATGAACACAAGTTTATATTTATTTTAATAATAAATTAGAAGCAATGTTCTGAATTCCCGTTTATTGTGGCTACGGCTCCAAACTTCGCCATTTACCCAATATGAGCAGACACATATTTCTAAACAAATTAAAGTATGCTTGAAGTATGCGCACACAAGACAATCACTTGCTATGTAATTGTTGTGTGTATATATATATATATATATATATATATATATATATATATATATATATATATATATATATATATATATATATATATATATATATATTAGGGATGTCAACGAATATCCGAATATCCGGATATCCGGATACTAAGTCAGTATCCGGATACTAATTTCGTATCCGAATATTCGTAAAAGTAAGTAAAACAATCATCTTAAACAGAAAAAAATGCGTTAATTATTGCTTCTTTACACCTGTTCAGATGACATAATCAGATAATTTGAAACCGTATATTGATCGTCATAAAACTGCCACTACAAGTAACGCTGTGTTTGTTTAACAGATTAGAGGTGCGAAAACGGCATCCTCTTTGCAATCATCCAGGTGGTCAGGACCATTGTTTGCCAATTATAATAATCCGCAAGTTCTATTGGTTATGTGATTGTCTGCCAATTAGCGCTGTCAATTATTGTCAATTTAGTTTACCAAATTCCCCGTAATGCTGTCACGTTCTTGTCAAATATCTTGATTGTTATTTTTCAGATAAAATATTTGATGTAATTTTGATCAAACAAAGTTGATAACGGCGAAGGAAATAATAATGAATAAATTATGAAATTTAAGCGTTTGTTGTTCATTTTTAATTTGTGTAATTTGGTAAATACATGTATAGTCTCTGGAACGTACCAGATAAATCTCAATGTCACAGCTAAGATCAAAATCATCTCTAGATGTACAAAATATTATTAAAAGTACGACTTTTTGCAGAAAAACAGATGGACAGAAAAAACCTTGAAAATTTATTGCAACAGTCGAATGCATAAGAAAAACTAGTTTAATAATTAAATTGCATAAAAAGAAATCAACAAGAGTTCACTCATTTTAACATTAAATCAAGTAGACTATCGATCAATCGTAACAAAGTGCTGATTATCTGCGGCGACACTTGGCAGAAACAAAACACATCAAAATTAATCATTCTTTCAATTATTTTTTGACAAGTTTTCGTAGATACGAAGTTCAATTCTATCCGTCGAAAATGGTGGGAATATTTTAGTCTTCGCGTAAAAGACAAAGTCGCCGATCTATACGGTTATCCGGATAGTATCCGGATAGTATATACGGATTTCCGGATACCGAAAAAGGTATCCGTTGACATCCCTAATATATATATATATATATATATATATATATATATATATATATATATATTCCCATCTACCTATGAGCACTGTCTTCCCATCTACCTATGAGCACTGTCTTCCCATCTTCATATGAATACTGTGTTCCCATCTACCTATGAAAACTGTCTTCCCATCTTCATATAAACACAATAAAAGGGATTGAAATATGTCAAACATCTGTTCTTGGGTTAGAGGCGGTAAAGTAAAATGAGCTCTCCCCAGAAGAACTTCTAATCCATTTCCTTTATAACGACTTATCTATAATAAAAACGCTTAGTTTTGTTTCAAATAAAGTTCTAATGTCTAGTCGAAACAAACACAAAAAGCTATACTGCAACTGCAACTGGGACCCAAGGTATTGCCTTAGATTTTAATATGACTACAGTAAGCTTGGACTCTCTAGTCCATACACTAGTCGAAGGTTATGTGTATTGAAGTAATATTGAGGTATAATCTAGAAAATACATTTAAAACTTTCAGATAAACCCCAAATAATTCCATCGAAGGAAACATATAACGTGTCCAAGAACGATCCTCTTGATGTTAAAATCATGGTGTATGCGATACCCAGTGTCAACCAAGTTTCTATGCTGGAAGGAAACGCTTCTGTAAAGTATTCAAACATTACATTTAATGATACACCAGTGAACCTTTCGTTTCACCGACAGAACGTCACTACAATGGGCCAAATGATCCGCGTGCATTTCAACCAAGTGCTAGAGGAATACTTCGCCATAATGACGGTGTCTGTGAGCAATGATGTAGGAAATGCAACGGTTTCCATTACCATACTGCCTCAAGGTAAGCGTGTCCGCTTATTGCTCTATCTGGACTTTTTATGGACGAATTATGGACAATGCATTTTAATTCTAGTAAACTATTACTGGATTATTGGTCTCCGGTATTTTCTTATCTGTTTGCAAGAAAGAAGGCGGTCGACTATGAAAGATATCTAATAGGTTAATTTGCTTTTAAGTTACGTATATCCTAGCACATCATCCATTTACACAAAATACTAATGTGAAATTCGGACAGTAGTTCTCATAAAGAATTCATTTATTTAAAATACTTAAATAAAAAAATGGGTTAAAGGTTTGTAGAAACAAGTAGAGCAAAGTTTTCAAATTTATTGCTTGTCTCCAAAGACCGTACTTCTATGCTAAATCATTCAATTTGCTAGATTTAGTATGTAACTCATTTCTGCTGGAATATTCAGTCAGTTTTCTAATAATTTTTGTTTATTTTTGATTATAAAATACGAAAGATTTAAGTAAGTTTAATTTCGACAGGAGCACCGGACATACCGTACAACTTTACCATAGCATCGATATCTCACGATCGAGTTACCACCAGTATACGTACCGGCTTCTTCAATGGTGCGTCCCAGACGCTTGTTCCGCAATATAAAGAGCCTGGAAATGACACAGACTGGATAAACGGAACCAGTAAAATTGGCGGAAGTGTGAGAGACCAATTTTTTCAGCTTGAAATAATGGGTCTGAAACCGGAAACAAAGTATGTGTTCAGAGTCTTCTCATATAACGAGTTTGCACGTAGCGATTACACGCCTGTCCTTCAACAAGTTACGGCCAAAGGTAATCATGATTTTTAATCAGCAAAACAAAAACTTTAAAACAAATTAATATTAACTCTGAAACTTATTTTGCGTTGCTACTATGATTGTTAACCATATTTATTACATTTCCGAAATCTATTTTTTTTTAATTGTTTAAAAGCAATATATGGTCTTCAAACACTTACCGTTAGTGGATCAACACACACTTAATCCGATTACAGCATACCCATATGGATGGTCTGTTCAAACATTAACTACTAGGTCCTATTGTCCGCTATACCAACAATGCTTGTTTGGAATACTTTCATTAGTGAAGCATGTGTCAATGTAATTCAGCTCGTTATCCAGCCATCATTCTCCGCGATAAGTCTGTTTATCATGTGCAACGACGGAAAAAAGCATGACTGACTTCTATAAATTATTTTACCAACTTCACTTTTGTTTAATACACAGCTCCCGTAGCCGCCGGTGTCATTGTTGGTGCTACATTAGGAGGAGTTGCGGCCGTTGTGATAGTGGCTGTTGTGATTTTCTTTGTGAGACGAATGAAACTTAGACAAGGTATCTGCATCGGCATCTTGTACATCAAAATTAAAAAATAGTGTAATGTTATCCTTCATTTACCGAAATATGTTGTTAAGGTGTAATTTTCCTCTGTTTGAATGATAATAAATAAGTTGCAGAATATTTTCAAAGTGCAGAAAAGATACGCCGCAAACTTTTATTTAAATTAAATATTACTTTTGCTATTTTTAAATTTTGAAATTTATTATACATAACACATGGTATTTACTTTCTTTTTAGCGCAGGCAAAATCTAGGTAAGAAATTTTGATATTGTAGATCGTGATCAAAACGTTTTGCCCTTGAAACCGAAACTAGGCATGAATGGAGTCTTTGAATTTCTTAAAAAGCCAAATAATGTGTTGATGAATCGCCACAAGCGTCCTAGATAAGTTTATACCTGGTACTGAATTTCAAGCAAATAGTTTTTCTTTTGTTTTTATAAGTGCTTGGTAATAAGAACAGATAAATTTCTTCACTAAGATATTTTATGTGTTTGGTATTTAAAACAAATATATTTCTTCGCATAAATCTAGCTGAAATGAATATTTTTCCTAAAATTTATTATTGAAATTTTAGCCGGTTAAGGCTATAGTGGGACGACATGCCTTACTGTCAGTCTATTTCCTCTAAGTTTTCAAATCAATTATTAAACGTGTAATTATTGGTTAAGACATCTACAGTTTTAATTGCACTGTCAATCGGTAAAAAATGAAAATTATCAAAATCTTTCTAACGGGAAAAGGCAGTTTAATAAAACTTCGGACAATTAAAATTATTAATGCGAATTTATTTTTACGTACGTTAAGAAAAGTAAGAACATTAAAAAACTAGGTAGGTCTAAAACTTCCAAAACATTCTATTTACATTAAAAAACAAAAACTTATAACTTAAAAGCCTACATGAGTATTGTGACAACACTATGTTGTTTGGGCATTTAAAATAACGTTTTGTGTTGTTTATTTTTTGTATTTGGATGTAAATAGACGATTTTTTGGATGTAAAGGACAATATACATGGCGACTGTAGACTTCCCTTTAATTATCTCGTGGATGTCTGATCACGTTTGCAGGTATAGCACGAGTGCAGAACAAATATTTTGAATATGTTTTTCATATAGAAAAGTTTGCAGTTAAAACACAAGATTTCTAAAAAAAATTGAAGTAAACTGGCAAATGTCATTTCTTCCTGAAGGGATTTGGTCCTTGTTTATACAACTAACTGAAGCTATTAATGGTCAGTAGTTCCATACACTACCAATCACCTCTCTACGTTGTTAATCGGCAGTTTGATCAACTTCCTTCAGTCTTTCGAAATCCCATTGCCACTACGGTGTTCGAGCACTCTCTCTGTCGTCGTCAGTTACGCGGTAATATAATCGTTCTGTCAAAACGGTCTTGTTTTAAAGCATATTTCACAAAAGTTTACATTTTATGGTATCTTATCATTTTAATTCTTTGTTGATCGCTAGTTTTGTGTTTTTGATAGCCATACAGTCAAAAACAGTGATTTGACTGTGAATATGCCAACTACACCGACACATGATGATCATGCCTCTAATGAGTATACTCCAGAACCGAAGGCTCCAAACTCTGATTTATATGGTAAGAAATTCGTACATGTATGTGCCAGTTGCCAGTCACAGATGTCATATTTGCTTTCTGCTATTAATTGTCTGTGATGTCCATATTTGTTGGCTTTTGTTTTAATAAAATCTTATCTTGTCTATATTAACGCATTTGGCGTTTTCAGACTTTTAATTTCGCCTGTATTGTGTATATAAGCATTGAATTAACTTATATTTGTTATCGTTGCATTTCTAACACTTAAAGTTGCATTTTTCGAAAACAATCGTGTCATAACTATACTCAGCAAAAATAGAAAGTACCCACTTTTTATGCTTATATTCTCATTCACATATTTTCATTTAATTACGAACACTTCAAAAGGTGTTTTATTAATTAAACTCAGTTGTTTTTAAGTTTAATTGTTCGTGAACATAATCTTCCACACCTAAACCTGAGCAAATGCCCATCAGATAACAATTAATGATGGATTAAAACCCCCTATATATTCAATTTAAAGGGAGGTAATAGGAAATGTTTGGGATTTCTAGGTTTTTTTATAGAGGACGAGTTGTTTTATTAATGATTTTTTGTGATTTTATTGACATCAAGAACTGGAAAAATTGATTTAATTCCAACAAATGTGAATATTGTTTAGAATCACGTACTTCTTCCTAAAACCCCAATAATAGCAAAGGGAAAGATAACTTAGCCGTGACTGCAGATTTTCAAGAACATTTTATTTCTTTGTAATGATTACAGAAATGCAAATCTGTTCAACGAAGATATTTTCTATTTTATTTTTCTAGTTTTACAAAATCACAGGTAGAAAAGTGGGTACTTTTTATTTTTGCTGAGTATATATTATGAATACATGTCTCGTGATTTTATTTTACCACTTCGTGTAGTATTTTGGCAGTATTTAATGTATGACGCTTTTTTGTAGAAAATACAAGATTTAAAAAGACGTAAGTAGTTTGCTTCCAAATACTTACAAAACAAAAATCGAGTGTTTTTATTTTGTATTAAATTTTGTTTCGTTTGTGTATTGATTGGACCTTTATTGCCAGTTTTGTTAGTGAGAACAGTCATGTACAATATATTTAAATTTTAGAGTGTTGGTATTCCCTTTGGAGTTAATTATAGAATATCTAAATGTGGATCATTATTCTAAAAAAAATTCAAATAAAAAATATTTTTAACTACCTACCTACCCATACTAAATCTGCTTGGGTCGGGATGGGGAAACAAAGAATAGTAAAAGTTCTATAGCCTTCTTTTTATACATTTGATAACAACACTTGCATAAGCTATATTTCCAAGCGGAATTTTACATTAATACACATCTTCATTTATTTTGAAGAAAAACTAAAACTGACAACAATGGTAAAGAATCCGATTACTACAATACAAAGATAAAAGCAACACCAACCACAGTTGTGTATCGGTCAGTATATGTTTTCTATTTTTATAAAATAAATGGCTTAGTAAAACAAAATAATTAAGAAAACCAGCAACGTTTCATTTTCTTCGAAACTGGGTCAACCTGAGTGAAAAACAAGGTCACTAGGCATACTTAAAATGTTTGTTTTGTCTTGGCCCTTTTCGAAACTAGGTCAACCTGAGTGAAAAACTAGGTCACTTGTTCGAAATAAAAATATATATTGATAACCAGTAGAAGTCATACGTTTTATCAGATGACCACCACACTTGTTAAAATGTTTGTGTTGATTATGTTTTGGCCGTTTCCGAAACTGCGTATACCTGAGTGAAAAGTTTAATTTTAAAAATTCTTCATAATATTTCCTAAGTTTTCTAAACTATTGGAGTTTTAAACACATACATTTTATTTGTCAACTGACAAGTATGAAAAAAGTAAAACATGCATAATAACAGATTTCTGTCTTCATAGCTAAACAGAAAAAACAACCATTCTGCTACGCTTGTGCTTTGCAGTAAAAGTGAAGACAAGCTAGACGAGCAAGCCCAAGCAATTCCACCTTATCTGGAACTTGCTAACAACGACCCAGTCGAAGAGGCGTATTTTAACGTGGATATCTCAAACAATACGGCCAAAAAATCAATTACGGGCACGCCAATCCCGGAGAGACAGCAGTCCGAGGAACCATACGAAAATACAGATATTTCTGGAAGTAAAGAAAAGAAGGTTTGATAATAACAAAGTGATACTTATTTATTATTATTTTACTTTTTACTAGTTTGCCTCTCTGGGTCATGCAACCAATACAAAGGACCGCAATGGAAATAAGTGCTTGCACTTTATTGCGTTATCCTTGGTATTTGAAGCATTCCATGGTTATCTCTGCTTCAAAACATTTTATATGATTGTTATTTGTTGGTAATATTTATTTTTATTGTTCATATGTATAAAAATTATGTCAACCATTGTATGTTTCCTATGCCGAAATAAATCTATCTATCTATCTATCTATCTATCGATCTATCTATCTATCTATCTATCTATCTATCTAAGGACTATGTGAACGTGGAACAATACCGCAAGAATAAAGACACTCCGGACACACCTGTGGCGGAAGAGGGACTTTATTTAGAAATGAATCTGCAGCCTGCCACAAAGAAGAAGAATAAGGACAAATATATCACTAAGAAGAACAAGGACATAGATAAAAAGAATCGAAAGAATAAAACCGCTGAAGAAGTCAAACTATCTAATAAAGACAGGTTAGCTTTATAATACTAGCTTTTATCTGCTTCGTTATATATCTCAGTGCCAAATACTGAATGGTTGTTGGTAGGATCATGATTTAAAGACAAATAATTATCATATAATGATAAAAAATGATGAAAGTTTTGATAATGTTGCTGAAAAGATGATAAAAATATTGATGAAGATGGTAAAAACAACAATGAAAATCAGTGGGTTCACAATTCGTTTAATGTAATATTTTATTACTTATAGCACTGGTTCCAAGGAGCTCTACGTCGATATGCACAAGCCAGACAGACACAGTGGTAAAATTTTAACTTATATTCTTCTTCTTTAAGAGCTAAGCGTGAGTTTCCCGATAACATTTTAATAAAACAATACACTTTCCCTAGGTGTTCTAATTGACCATTCAAATTCAAATCCCAAAAATTTAAATTTCTTTATTCATAAAATAATAACAATTCCATAAAATATGAACGATTTTTATTCGTTTGATCCCCATCAACCTCTTCCTGTACCGGTAAAGGCGTTGTTATTCAATTTGGCTATTCAAACCTGAGAATCATAAAGCTGCGACTGAGGTCGGCTGGAACTTGTTGCTAGCCACCTTATTGTAAGCATACAAGTTCTCTTTAAGCTAGCTGCTGGACT
>JAZAYU010001589.1:0-22432 GCA_038501625.1 Corbicula japonica | reverse complement strand
GTAAAAAATTATGCTGATAAACAATATAAAAAAATTGTTTGTTGCATGACTGTCAAGTTATCAGTTTCATATTATACTTAAGGAAGGTCACTTCTCCATATGTAATTTATCAGTTAACCTACTTCAATTGTTAACTTTTACACTTTAACTTTTAAGTGAACAAATAGAATCCAATGAAAGAAGTTATGATATTTCACAAAGTGTTACACTTATAGTATATGTTTTTTTTCCTACATTAAACTTAGTAGTATTTCATTAATGAAACAGTCTTTACTACCTTAAATCAAGACAAAAAGTAAACTAAGTTATTGATTACCTAACAGTCATGTGACAAGTTAAATATCAAACAATTGGTTAATCAGCAAACAGTTTAACATATTTAATATTGCCATGTACGACTATTCTTGTTGATACATAAAGAGTATCACATGATTGTCTATTTATCCATAATCAGTTATAACCGGAGGTTACAGATAGTAAAGTCACCTGATGCATTGATAACCGAATAAGGAAGTTAAATATTACAGCCCCAAAATGGCGACTGTAAGTGGTGAAGTTATGTCGGATGAAGTTAAAGGTATGAAATGCTGTTTTTGTTTGGCAGAGAATAGGACTCGGGAAGCAGATACATATTGTATGGACTGTAAAGATTACTATTGTTCACCATGTACTGAGACACACAAGAAGGTTTCTGCTACTAAAGGACACCAACTACTTGACAAAACCAACTTCAAGTCACAGGGATCAGAAGATTCTCTACAAAGTATTCCTACACAGAGATGTTCCCAGCACCCTACAGAGGTCATCAACATGTTCTGTAAAGACCACAATGAGGTGGCCTGTGCCCCTTGCATGTTCCTCAACCACAGGTATGTGTCATACTATGTATATAGAGAAATAGTAAGTCTACACTGGGAAGACAGATGATTAGTCTTGAGTATGATCTGACTATTACCATATTCCATTGTGCATAACGCGCATTGATGTATAACGTGCACCCATAATTTTGGTAAACAATCAATGGAAAAGTCGATTTCGGATGTATAACGCGCACCAAAAATCGGCGCGAACGTAAAAAAATTTGACGCCGATCTGACCTATTTGTGTTGAAATAAAATATTACAAAGTAAAGAAAATCTGAAATAAACAATAGACAGTAAAACAAAATCGGTGCAAATCAGAAAAATCGGCGCAAACGTAAGAAAATGCGGCGCAGATCTGACCTATCAATGTCGAAGTAAAATATTACAAATTAAAGATAATCTTTATTAAAAAGTAGACAGTAAAATAAAACCAGTGCCGACATAAGAAAAATCGGCGGGAATGAAAAAATCGGCGCCGATTTAAGTATTACATTTTGTGTTGAAGTAAAATATTACAAAGTAGAGAAAAACTTTCATAAACAATTAAGAAAGTAAAATAACCATTTTATTAACCGCAAACATGTCACCACCTACGCCAACAATTGCAAGCCAAACAGCATATAAATTGTCACACCTGTCAGAAATTAGCTTCATTTATAATCTTTGAATAATAGGCATGTTTGCATATGCTCAAACAATGTGAGAGGCGTGAAAAATATTATGAAAAGGTCCCTTGAAATTGGAGGTTAATTGTTAGTAACTATCAACTGATCTTCACAAGAAGTACAGATTGAAAGATGCTTCTGTAACATGTTATTACGCATAGAATAATTTTCAAACGATGAAACCATTTATTTCATAAAACTTGATTTTTTTCCACACTAAGTAAATCACAGAAATCACGCATTAATATACTGCCATATTCACACTGTCAGACACTCTTGAACGAGATGACAACAGCATTTGTGATTGTTTTATAATGTACTTCTGCTTCCGGTATAAATTTGAACAACAAATGGTGGCCGATTTTGCGGAGTTAATTAATTAAAAAATCAACGTCTTTTTTGTAAGATCTTTCTTCAACTTTAATAGTTTGTTTCTTTAAAAAACTACAAAAAGTTTTACTGTAACTCTGTGTAGAACCGTCATAGGTCGACGGCTCGTTTCGTACTCAAATTCAGACGTTCTTGCTGATCACTGCGCTTTGTTTTTCGGTGAAATTTAAGTGAAGAAAAAATACTGAAAAAATTTATCGTATGTATAAAGCGCACACACGATCCTCAATAATTTTGGGAGGTAAAAATGTGCGTGGTATACACAACCGTATTCCGAATACGGTAGTACACACAAAATTAATTATATCTGTTTGAGAAAAAATTATCTTCAGAGGAATAATCCGACTCAACAGAGAAATGAAATGCATTACTAGTAGAACTTTTAATAGCAAATACATGTACCTAACTGATAAATTGTTTTTGTAAAATAACTTGCATAATTAACATGTTTGTTAGCAAGTTAACATCTTTGTATAGAACTTGATTATTAATAGATATCAAAACTTTACATCTTGCTGTGTACTTAAAAAATCACATACTATTTATATTGCTCGATACAGCCAGGTAAATAAAAGAAAAACGCTCTATACGCCTTTCCAATAAACAGTTTCGCAGTCCTGTACGAGTTACTTCCCGCGACCGAAAATCAATCCAAAACGAGGCTCTGCAGGATAGCTGAACGATCGGGCTAATGGCTCAAGCACATAATAGCTAACCTTATCCGCTATATTGCAGGTCTACGTTCGTCGCCGGCGGTGAAAAAAAAAGTTGCTGGTCTGTTAATCTAGCCAGACTTTTTTATGTTTACTATTTGTTAGATATTTAGATTTTTAATGATTTAAGAACATGTACCATTCTTGTTGATAGTAGGCAGTATGAAACGCAATTTTGACAAACATAAGCATTAATTTTACCAATTATGTACCACAATTTCTTCTTAATATCTTTTCTGCTGAAAAATATATTTTACTGGTGTAAATGTTGCAAATTGCTAAGGCTAGTAATGCGCTATTATCCGAAAATCGTGATATGTCAACATCTTGTTACATGATCTGTAGACAAATAATACAATCTGAATTTGTTGATACGTACACATTTGAACAATAGAATTGTCCTAAAAATTTAAGGCGTTTGTGGTCAACGAATAAATAATTTGAATATTGAAAATGTTACGTATACTTCACAAGCAAATATGATTTATTCTGTCTTTAAATAAAACAGGATCGGTAATCTGATTCTTTGTTGTAGAAGTATCATTCGTAGAATAAAATCCAAGGATTAAGATGCCGGCTTCCAAAAAGATGGGAATATTTATATCACAATATGGTTGCATATCCAATTTAGATATCTTAGGTTTGACAGATTGTAATTTTTGCATAAAAGCCCAAACTCTTAATTAAACATATATAAAATGTTTTGACAAGATTTGTTTCTTATTGACGGCTTTTGTTTCTATAACGTGTCGTAATGTTGATTAAAATCCATTTAAGTGCTAAATCAAATACATTTGCTGGCACATCCAGTAGTTAAAGGACTCCGAAATACTTAAGAATTGGGAGGTGTAGATACCTTGCAAATAGAAATTACACGATCTCTATTGGTCAATGATATCTGCCCCTTTAAGTAATTGACAGATGACCCCGTGTGCGAAACAGTTTGACATGTTTATGGCATGCCGCCTTCAAAATCAATCACCGCCGACATAATCACAACATGATGTCAGTAGTTGAATAGACACGCTAATCCGGAAACGAGACTCAATTAAGCCGTGAAGAGAACACTGCGACTGTCTGTTAGTTCAAGTCGTTTAGTGTTTAATGCGAGGAATAATGAATTGACACTTTTAGTCAGAAACCTGATTGTTTTATAAATTATTTTCAAAAATATCATGATGCTGATGTATTATTACTAATTCAAAGAGAAAATATATTTTTCAAAAAAGAATTTTATAATAAAAAGAAAGTTGTAGGTACATATTCCCTATTACGTTATTACAGCGAGCAATCATTTTTCCTGTAGAGCAGTCACGTGACTGGACAGGGGAGGTAACCAAATAAATTCATCGAATTATTGGAAAGGCGTATACAATTGACTTATCATGATATTACCCCACACTACTTTAAAAATGTGCAGAAAATCATGCTTACATATTTCTCAAAAATGTTTTGATAATATGCGACAACTGGAAAGAGGCAAATATTCAACTTGCAAAATTTCTGGAATTGCCCCATTTGCTTACTTGTGAATACATCTACTTACACACTAGATACATTTTATACTGATTGCACCGAGTAACTGTCCAGTCTTTTAACCCAGATAGACTAGTTTGGATTTTGTCCAAGACATCAGAAAGACAAACAGTATAAGCAAGTTTGATGATTTTCACATACAAAAAAAGAAATCTAAATTGTGTTAAGGTAATTCCTTATTGTGCACCATACAGAATTGATGATGATGAGGTGTAAAATTACATTATGTTATTTCCATCAATTTTCAAAAATACTGTTATTATAATGTTAAACATAGATAAATAATTGATAATAACATGAGACAACTGTTGAAAAAAATGAATTTTGTTAGAAAAGTAAAACAAGGCAGTCGGAACGACAGCAAAATCCCCCACCACAGATGTGAATGTGGGAAAGGTTATGGATGGTTAAGAGCAAATTAAACACTAGCTCTGGGCAACAGGCAGGCAGGTGGAAGCCATTTCAAGTGCAAGGGTATGTCATGTTCAAATAAGTTTGAGAGTATTGACCTGCTCAAACACCACAGGCAGCCTTGACCTTGAGCCAGCCAGGTTGGAACATGGGTTCTGCACATCAGGTTCATGAACTGAACATTACACTTATGTTTCATGATATTCATTCCAGGGGTTCAGAAGATATAAACTGGACACGAAATGCATAGTTCAAATCTTCAGACACCACTGGTGACCTTGACATTGAGCTGGCAATGTTGGAACATGGGTTCTGCACGTCATCATGATTGGGAGAACATTTGACTTAAGTTTCATGAAATTCGTTCTAGGGGTTAAAAAGTTATAGACCAGACACAAAGCATGCAACTTACATGAAATTCCTTCAAGGCTTTTCAAAAAAACACTACTGGTGACCTTGACATTGCGGCGGTCATATTGGAACATGGGTTCTGCCCATCGTCTTCACGGGGAGAACGTTTAACTAAAGTTTCATGAAATTCCTTCTAAGGGTTGAAAAGTTATGAACCGGGCATGAAAAAATGGTCAAACACCACAGGCGGCCTTGACATTGAGCCAGCCAGGTCGGAACATGGGTTCAGCACATCACATTCATGAACTGAACATTTCACTTAAGTTTTATGCTTTTCATTCCAGGGGTTCAGAGACCTCTAATTTACTTGCCAGTTGTGTACTTACACTGTATACAGCTGAGACCGCTCTTAAATTTAGTCTTATTATTTTGAGAATGTGCTACACATTTGTTGTTGTTTTACTTACAAACAGTGAAAAAAATATTCAGAAAAGCCTGATTTTCAAAGTGCTATAAAGTAAGAAATTTATTTGGTCAGTATCCATAGAAAATGACAAAATTTACCCTATAAAATCTTCCAGAGCAAAGTTCTTAATACAGTAGAATCCGCTTATTTGAATAGTCTATTTGTCAGGATCCTCGATTCAATTAAGCGGAGTATCATAAAAAACGGAGCTTACAAATTCTTAGTTTCGTCAGTGGTGGGTGGGGTAATGCGCTCAGAAATATATTCTGTCATCATGTTCAATAAAATCCAGTTTGAAAATAACCAATACTATGTAAATGCGCTGTGTATACGTTTAATTCTTTCGACTTTGCGCGTTTCAAAAAATTTTTCGTTTTGTCGACATAGTCGACTCATTTTCTTCCGTAACTTTTCGTATCCGAAATTCACGATCTTTATCCGATTACTATACCACTATCTTTTCTATGTGAAGAGTTAATGGGGCGCCAAAATGTTGCATATACGATATTTTAAAACCAATCCTAAATTAAGATTTGTTTGCATGATTTAAATAACGTTCTAATTATCGAGCAAGTATGACAAAGTTTATTTGGTTTTTGCATACATTTCTCTAAAAAGAACAGATATTTGTCTTTTTCTTTCGTTTTAAGATTAATCTATTTTTATTCGAGAATTTCCCGGTTTCCTGAGAACGTGATCATCATAAGAACGTAAACAAATGAAAATTCTCAATGCGGGGAAACCCGTTTTGTAACTTCATTTCTATAAATGTATACTGTAAACACAATTATGCGTGCCAGTGAACGGAAGTCATTATGTAACACAGGTGATAAACAATGACAGATTTATCGAGTTTACCGATAATGTACATTTACTTGGGGCAGAAATGTGTGAATTTCAAGTAGGATTAGCATCCTAAGGCGTTTTGAGCTGGGAAATTGCTATCTTAATAAACGAAATGCATGCTAAGACCTATTCAAATAAAGATATTATTTATCATAGAAATAGATAGAAATGGTTTTGTGTTTTAATATTCTACTATATTAAGCGAAATATTCAAATAAGCGCCATTCAATTAAGTGGAATGTACTGTATTGCATAACACAGATCTAAGCAGCAAAGTTCATTAGGTCATTGACCAGCAACTGGAGGAATAAACTCTGATAATGCATCCTAAAAACATCTTAAGGTAAGACCTGTGTAATAGGCACTATTAAGAATCCAACATCTGATTATATTTTCATCAACTGCTTCATACCACTGACTTGTATGCAAAATTTTAATGATTTTCACAGTGTAGTTTTTGAGATTTTTAGCTTTTTTTATTTAAAAAAGTGAGAAAAAACTGAAAGTATCCAAAATTTTTTGTTATTGATAAATTCAACCTTAATTTTTTTACAGTTTATCCAAAATATGTTATATTTTACTAAACCAATTTAAGATATAATATATAAATACAGAATTTATCTTTAAATGACATTTTTTGACCAAATAAATTTAAAAAATGCATTTTTTATATTTCACGAGACTAAATTAATGAAAATTGTGCAAAATCCTGATTGGTGCAATATACCAAACTTTACCATTTTTTAACTATATACCTTAAATAAAATTTAAACAAAATTTCAGAGAAGTTTACCGTCCAGTTTTAGAAATTTTCAAATTGATGACTTGAATAAACACTATTCTGATAGCGAAAACCCCTTTAATCTTGATTATTTTGCTTTTTTTAGTTTAAATCATGAGAAATTTATATTCAATGACAGAATTACACAGGAAATAAAGAAATATGCCAATTATTTAAGCTCTAGGCTTACAAAAAAAAATAGCTTCCAGTGGGATTTGAACCTTGGTCCTCTTGCATGACAGAAATCTACCCTAATTTACTACTATAGTTACCTCCCTTGGATACTCTTCTGGATATAGGTATTCATTACACAGGTCTTACCTTAAGATTGAATCTCAATATAGCTGAAGACAGGTAGAAATATTGGAATTTTGACACTTGAAATTTTCACTCTGCTACTAAAATTTTTGTTTCAAATTTTATCACTGAACAACCAGTGAATGAATTGTTCAGGAAAGATTGATAACTGTAGAAAATCAAGGATTAAAAACAGAATTTAAAAGAAAATTTGTTTTTAAAATCCCCAAGGCAGGGCCCCTGGGCAATTAAGAACATGATTTTAATAATTTAAGTAATATTCATACAAAATTTGATGAAAATCGGACAAAAAATGTGACCTCTATTGCATTAACAAAATTTTTGCTTTAATTTGACCTAGTGACCTAGTTTTTGACCCAAGATGACCCAGTTACAAACTTGACTTAGATATTATTGAGATCAATATTCTGAAGAAGATCGGAAAAAAATTGAGACCACTAGAATGCGGACAACAATTGTGAACAGATGAGGGATGAAAGGCGATCACAAAAGCTCACCCTGTCACAATGTGACAGGTGCGCTAAAAACACCAATGGTTACCTTGACATTGAGGCCACCATGTTGGAACATGGGTTCTGCACGTCATATTCATGGGGAGAACGTTTGACTAAAGTTTCATGAATTCCTTTTAAGGATTGAAAAGTTATGGACCGGACACGAAATATGCTGAAACACCACAGGCGGCCTTGACATTGAGCCTGCCAGGTTGGAACATGGGCTCTGCACATCATGTTCATGAACTGAACATTTCACTTAAGTTTCATGATATTCATTCCTGGCATTAAGAAGATGTGAACTGGACACAAAATGCATGGTTCAAATCTTCAGACATCACTGGTGACCTTAATATTGAGCCTGCCATGTTGGAACGTGGATTCTGCAAGTCGTCTTGATGGGGAGAACATTTGACTAAAGTTTCATGAAATTCCTTCCAGGGGTTGAAAAGTTATGGATCGGACAAAAAATGTGCGTGCATGGAAGGACAGACGGACAAATGAAGAACAATCCCTATATCCCCATAAATATATAAATAAATATATATATAATATATATACATATATATATAAAATTGTGGTACCTGCTATGTTGTCTAATCCAGATGTCAAAATAAAGCACTTTTCACTCAAATAAATTAAAAAAAATTAATTACAATTTCCTGTTCAATGTTCCCTCTAGGGCCAACCACTTTTATTTTTTCGAAATAACTTGAAAATATTGCTTTTATAAATCAAAACCCAAACACAGATATGTGAAGCAACAAGAAGTTGACAAGTCTGAAAACAAATGAACTTTAATGAAATCACGATTTCACACATACAACCCACTTCAGCCCTTTGATACCTCCTTAATAATATTTATTTTATTTTTTTTTTGGCGTTCACCTTTTCGGCGTGTAAGCGTGGTGTTGCGCTTTTGGATAGGAGATCGCCATATTGCAGGCTCAGCACCTCCGACTTCGGATCTCCTTGCGGGTCCTCCTATACCGACACCCACCGAATCGGTCGTAATGCTAACCCTTAAACCCTGAGCGCCAAGGGAAGCCATTACTATCATTTTTAAAGTCTTTGGTATGACCCGGCCGGGGATCGAACCCACGACCTCCCAGTCCGGAAGCGGACGCTCTACCTACTGAGCTAACCAGGCTGGTAATAATATTTTTAAAACACTTGTTTCAGAACATGCAAAAATATCCACTCCATACCAGAAGACATTGACAACTTGTACAACAGAACAGAAATGACAAACATGAAACAGAAAATCCACATGATGAAAACAAATATGAAAGAAATGAAGGCAGTGAAAGAAAATAAAGTTAAAGAACTTAAAGAAGCATATGAAAATGAGGTCAAGTCAATCAAAGCGTTTTGTGAAGACCTTCATAAGCTGCTGGACAAAATGGAACAAGAGACAATAGGGGAAACGAAAAAGGAATTTGAAAGCATTGAATCATGCCTGACAACTGAAATTGATGATGCTCAAAATCTAATAGATGCCATGAATGAAATATCTGAGCAGTTAAGAAAGGCAGAGGGTAACATGGCCCAAGAATTTGTCAGCATCAAGTCTTCAGAGAAGGTAGCAGCACAGGCTGAGATTAAACAACAACAGAGGAAGCCTGATAAGTTGGTCAGTTTTACTCCCCATCAGAACATTAAAGAACTCCTGGAGAAGACTCAAGGACTTGGCAAAATAATGTGTAAAGAACAATTTATCAATTATTCAACAAGCAGCCTATCTAAAGTGAATAAATCCAGAGAAATTAATGTAAAGCTTGTCAATGACAGTTTTAGGTGTTATATCTATGGCTCCTGTATCACTGAAGATGGTTTTCTCCTTTTGTCTGATATCAGCAACAAGAAGCTGAAAAGACTTGACATGTCCACAGAGACAGTAACAGATTATCTTATCTTTCAAGCTAAACCTCATGCTGTCTGTCTGGTCAGTAAAACAGAAGCAGCAGTAACCCTGAACAATCAGACTGTCCAGTTTGCTTCTCTTGGTACCAAGCTGACGGCCACCCACACACTTACAATGAATCATCCTTGCTGGGGTCTGGCTCACAAGGATGACAAACTATTTATATCAGATGTTGGGAAGACAGTTTACATTCATAACATAAATGGCCAGGAACTGAAGAGAATATCAACTGACGCTTCTGGGAATGAAATATTCCAGTCTACTCAGCACATTACTTGCAGTGTGGCTGGAGACAGATTGTTTGTGGCTGACTACAACAAGGGTTTGATTATCTTTGACATTCACGGGAACTACCTCACCACACTGACTGATCCTATAGTGTCAAGTATATATTCAGTGTGTACTGATGGTAAAAATCTGTTTGTCTGTGGCAGGTCTTCAAACAACATTGTACAGATAGGACAGGACTACAAACTGTTAGGAGAGCTAGGGAAGGTTAACTCTCCTTGTTCAGTGTGCTTGGATCCTCATAACCAAAGACTTATTGTGACAGCATACGGCACCAATAACATTAGTGTGCTAGAGCTTGAGTAATGTACATAAATGATGGGTAACTTGCAATACACTTCTGCAAGGTCACACAAAACCTTCATTTTTTTCTTTGAGTATTTTTGCAATTTTTAGTCTTGGTGTGAATGTAACAGCATATACTGAATAATTGTATATTATTGTGTATTATCTTATATTCCAGATTTTGGGTTTGATTACCAATCAAAAAGAATTTCTTCATTTTTGCTAGTATTTATTTTGAAAGGACTGTCTTTGAAATTTAGCTATTTCCAATATAAATTTGCTTCTGTGACCTACCTTGTATAGATAATGCAATAATGTAAAAATAAAAATATGTAAATGTTCAGACACCTAGTACATTTCAAATGGAAGTTTTCCTATTTTTGGCTAAAATTCATTTTTAAAAGGAATTTCAGCATATACTTATTTTAATTGTCATTTATTCTAATTTATGCATTTTAGTTCCCAATAGACTCTTAGACAAATATGTATTTAAAAGAATTTTTTTTGAAGTGTAGATATTTCCTTTTAAGTTACAATGATTTTTTAACTTTCACTAGTATAGTTTATGGTGTGAATGTAACAATTAATATGGAAAAGTGCAGTTTATTTAAATACATGTAGAAGTTTCCTTTTTTACGCTTATAATTTTTATAGGAGTCAACCTTCTGAAATTTGTTAATGTACAATTTAGTTAACAAATGACCTTGTTTAACTAGTACAATTGATAAATGAAGCACCTAACCTGAGAGGAATACATACAGAGTGTCAAGGGTAAATGCATCATTTTTACGTGTATCGCCAATACAGTACACGCAGCGCGGATTCAACAGATTCCGCGCTACCACCGCGGACGGTATTTCGTTTGGGGGGAAAATCACCGCGGCCAAGCTCTTGGAGGTCATCGCGATTCCACCAGGATTATCATTTTGTCTGCGTATCGGCGCGGACACAGCTTTGCAGGGGGTAATAAAAATTTATCAGCGCGACATCGCCGGGGATTCCCGGTGACGTTCCGCGAACCAACGCGGACGCACATTCATGCACCGATTTATTTAAATTTCTTATTTACATGAAATTACATGTGTACGCGGGAATGACATTTGACCAAAATGTGCGAGTTTTAAATAAAATTTGAGTCGACCGTGTCATCTCAATATCTTGTCAAACATTCCATAAGAATCTCAAACATTGCATCATGCTTTCAGTTTTCACACCTTAGTCAAGTGACATACCCTCTTTGACAGGTGAGACGAAGCTGCCAATTAAGGGTGACACTGATTTTACCAAGGGAATCTTAAACATGTCATCTGGCTTAGTGTTTTTCACACATTACGGTCGCTGTGATTTTACCGATACACGATTTTCTTGAAGTACTCAATCTGATATAACGTGTAATTAAATAAAACGCAATCGATTTGTGGACCCCACTTTTTCCGTTAAACGTAAAACACTGGTAAAAGCCAGTTTGCATGATTTAAATAAGTTAAAATAATTACCTTGATGGTTGTGTTGGTTCTTACGAAATCCGCATTTTATTCCATTTATCTTTAATTATTACATATATAAACCGCATAATTTGAAAAACAGCTGTTAACTTATAAAAACCGCATGTATCTCTTACAAAAAAAAACAACCATGCTGAGTATTTGGTATGGAGGCAAAAAAATCGATACCGCCGAACATCAAACGCGACTTCAAAAGACGTCTTCGGCTCGAAACATCCATCCGTGTTTATTTCGGCTTTGCTATAAAAACGTTTGATCTAAAACGTTTGACTTCAAAATACGACGTCGGCTCGAAACAACCATCCGTGTTTATTTAGGCTTTACTATAAAAATGTTTGATCTACCTGTTAGTGTGCGCGTGTCATTTTTAGCTTGTGTGATGCAATAATTACTGAAATCTGATAAAAGCGATAAATTAAAGATCAGGATATATTTTAAATGAAGGAATATGTTAGCGTCCGGTAAATAATAATTGTTTTACTTTGTCGTTCGTAAAAATGCAACCACGTTCGCGCGATTTACCTCGGCGGATCCTCCGCGACATCGCGGCGGTAAATGATTGCCTAGAGGCATCCGCTTATCACCGTGATGAATTTACACGATCACGGTGACGAGTGGAAGTCCGCGTATTGCGGGGGACGAAAATTACTCAGTCCGCGATGAAAAAAATCGCGGGGATGAGCGGAAAAAAATAAATCCGCGCTGCGTGTACTGTATTTTATCATCCTGAGCGTTATCACCATATCATTTTAGACAAAACGAGCTGTGAAAAAGTCCATCCACGATGGAAACGGTAAAAAAATGACACACATTTAAAGTAAGTATATTAACTTAAGTATGTCTATGTACTATAATGATCATCTAATTAATTGTTTTATTCACTACATGACACAGATATCCCCACTATTGTGTAAATAAATTTTAACTGATCGGGTATTATTTTAATTGTATGAAAAGAAATCTGCCACACAGTAACTAAGGTAATTGTGACAAAAAATTTTATGGAATGTATGAACATAAGGACTGACATAGGGAAAAAAATAATGCCATAAAAAATCAGACCCCCCCACCCCCTCACACACACACAAATCCTAAGCAGAAAATGTAATAAATGTGTTTATATGACACTGGTAAGTTTGTAAAGACTTATACTGGTGACAAACAGGCTTATCTGCACATGTGAAAGGGAGCGGACTTCTTGTTAAGGCCACCACACTACATAAACTGTGTGAATTATGATAATAGTTCTTGTGATTATACATGTATCAAAAAAAGTTTAAACTGGTGAAGCATTTTATAAGTTATTGTCTGAAAACTGTTTTTTTTATCTATTTTTATAAATAAAGATATCAAAAGATTGGAAGATGAACATCACCTGTATCTTGTGATTTTACACCTGTGTGCCAAAAATTATTCAAATCTGTCGAGCGTTTCAGGAGTTAGCATAAGGAAACCATGAAAACAGACAGACCAAAGTTTGTAGTGGTATAACAAGTAATTATTTGTGGTGGGTGTCCTAACTTTTGTGGATTTTGTTGGCAGCAAGATCAGTGAATACAAGACCCCAACCAAATAAAGAATTGTAAGTAAATTTGATTTGACAGATTTGAAAACTATGAACTTATGATCCTACAAAAATGTTATTTTACAGAAAACCACAAAATTTTATGTCTGCTAAAGGCCCTGTCACACTACAGCGCGTTTCCACTGCGATGCCACGGTGTTGTTTAATTTTCCAAAACACTGTGAGATTGCAAGAAAAATCTGACTTTTATCGTGAAGATGGAGATTGCACAGCATCCTCACTGTGATATGTTTGTTTATTTGCCAATCTTGTACATTATGTTTGTCATACAAACGTCAATGAACGTAGAAAAAGCGCTTTGGGAGCACAATGATCGCTGTGACAACGCGGTAGAAGCGCATTGTGAGCACAGTGATCGCTGTGACAACGCAGTAGATGCGCACTGGGAGCAAATGATCGCTGTGACAATGCGGTAGAAGCACATTGGGAGGGCATTGATCGCCATGACAGCTCCATACAGTCATTGAAAGAGCGCAGTGAAACAATTAACACTCCGTATAAGTGCCATAGATGCGCCATAAAGCGCTGTAAAGACGCAGTGACATCTCCGACAATGCCGTGCAATCTCCGTGCAAGCGCCACCGATTACCACAGCGTTCGCACTGCAACCTCTGTGCGCGCTCGGGGAGCTCCTGCGGTGTTGTAGGAGACCTTACTGCGCTGCTACGGCGACCAAACGGCGATCCCACTGCGCTCTTATCAGAACGCCGAGCAATGGCAGTTGTTTTGTGCATGCTCAAAGTGAGCGCCGTGGCTAGGCGTTCTATGCGATCCCACTGCGTTTACTGGCGATGCCACCGCGTTGCTGTGGCGATGCTTGCGATCGTACTGCACGCACCTCGGCATTCTTGAACGCCGTGGGAATGCCATGAGAATGCGACCCTAGTGTGACAGGGGTTTAACTCAATATAAATAAATTTATATTCCTTGATTGGAAAATTAAGTACAAAATTTAATGATGTTACTTAAACGTATTAATCGTATCTAAAATCCAAATAATAAAACATAAATACTGTGGTATCATTTAATTTCGCTGGCACGAAATTTCGCGCAATCGCCGAAAAAGACTGTTTCGCGCGGACGTAAATTCGCGCAAATCCATTTTTTTCAACCAAAAAAATATTACAAACGATATTTTACCGACCCGTTATCAATACCTAATGCTTATTTGAACACGCGAGGTAATCATGTGTCAGTTGGCCCCCTGTCAATTACCACTTCCTTTGTTAGTCAATTATCCGACCGCTGTTTATTCGGCGCCGCTAATTGACACGCGACCCGTTTGATCCATCTATCTGGACCATTCATATCATAATTGGCATGTTAAATTTCGTACCCGTTTTATGGTCTAAAGTGTCAATTAATTGCGAAAAAGTTACTCAAAAAAGTGTTGATAAATTACAAATGAAATGACAACGATACTGTGCGGTAAAACGTGACCTGACCTAAATGCGCGAACTAAATTGTCGTTCAAATTTTGAAGTAACATTAAACATATTTCAAAAGAAATTCGACAGTTACAACTAATTTTATTTTCTTTCTTAACAAAATTATTCGATACTTCTAATTTATATCGAGTTGCGAGACGGGCAACAATATATAAAGTGTAGGTCCATTCGGATGTAGCACGTTTCGGATACGTATGTGAAACTTTTTGGTTAAATTTTAGCTTAGGTTTTAAATTCGCGCACTGGCCCGAGCGTGAAATACGCGAAAATTAAGCCATCGCTAAATAAAATGATACCACAGTACTAATTTTCTCAAGAGATCAATAATAATTGCAATGCCTTCATATAAAAGTTTTGATAAATGTCATTATAAAATTAACTAGAATTATCACTGAAAGTGATTAAATACCCCCACATGTATGCTTGATAATTGAACTGGGAATGCTTCGAATCAATGGCATAATGTGCCCCACTTTCAATCCAAAGTGTCGTCTTCACAGTAGCCACATATACAGCAAGTTTCATCACAATATCTCATTCCTTCTAAATTTATTGAGCAGAAATGGTTTGAATATGTTAGTAACAGTGGCTTTTATCTAACTTTTATCTAAGAACTGTGTGCCAAATATTGTTTATGAGAAATCATCCAGAAACCATTTTTTCTATTTTTAGTAACAGTGACCTTGACCCCACCAGGCCCAATTTCAATAGCAAGTTTCGTCTTCACAGACACTACCTATATAGCAATTTTCATCACAATATCTCATTCTGAACCAAAGTTATTGAGCATACAGTTTATTTTCTATTTTTAGTAACAGTGACCTTGACCCCACAGGCCTTGAATCCCAAAAGTCATCTTCACAAAAACCACTAATACACCAAATTCCATTTAAGAATCTCATTCCAAGCTATAGTTACTGAGTGGAAACGAAGTTTTGAAGTTTAAATAACAGTGACCTTGACCTTGAACCCACAGGCCCCAAAGTCAAACCTAACCTATATCTTGTTATTTTACATCTGTGTCCCAAAAAATAATTAAATCTATGAAGTATTTCATGAGTTATAGTCCAGAAACAATTTTTCTTTTTTAAGTTACAGTGACCTTAACACTGACCCCTCAGGCCCAAAAGTCAAACTCGACCTGTATCTTCTGACATTACATATATGTACCAAAAAAGGATTTTATCTGTTAAGTTTTTCATGAGTTATCATCTGGAAACCCTTTTTCTATTTTTAGTAATACTGACCTTGACATAATGACCCCACCAGCCCCAAAGTCGAACTTGACCTGTATCTTGTGATGTTACATCTATTTACCAAACAAGGATTAAATCTGTGAAGTGTTTCATCAGTTATCATCCGGAAACCATTTTCTATTTTTAGTAACAGTGACCTTGACACTGATCCCACCAGCCCCAAAATCGAACTTGACCTGTATCTTTTTACGATATACCTGTGTACCAAAAATTATTTAATTCTGTCAAGCCTTTCATGAGTTATCATCTGGAAACGAAGAATTCGACTGACCAACCGACCGACCGACTGACCAACAAGCTCACTCCTATATACCCCCTCAAACTTCGTTTGTGGGGGTATAATAAATTAGGTTATACTGTTGCTCTGGATACAGTTTAGATCCACATCAGCTGGCACATCCGTGCAGTCTGACCAGGATCTAAACTGTTAGCTTTTTGATTCATTAGGTTATTTCTTACAAAATGCGACCAGTGCAGATCCTTATCAGACGTGGTTAGTATGTGAGAATGTTTTTTTTTAACTAAACTAAGCTCACCCATAACAATTTAAAATATTTCTTATTTTAATGTTTTTAATATTCATTAATATCTTTAAAAATCGATTTTTGTCCTTTTTCATCCTCTGTGATGATATTGCATTTGAATTCTAGACGGATCCTTTACCAAGTTGCTCGGCGTTTGCTATTGTTCCTGTTGCCGACTTCGCTATTCCCCCGTTACCGGGTCCTTGACTATGTTGCTCAGCTATGTGATCATGTGTTAAACTCATTTTAAATTTGAGGCCAAATTGTCAAATTTGTTAGCTTATATTCAAAAATAATGTTTGACATGACATACTCGCAAAAGAAAACTTCTATAATTTTTGAATTAACTTTATATGTATGACAAAACAATTACAATTTTCTTAAACACGAATGACAGCTTGTTTATAATTATGATTAGTGTGGTACAAATAAACACAACAATTAAAATATTTTCATCTGCTTTAATGTGTATTACATGACTTAATTAAAAAGTGCATCATTCTAATTGGCGAGACAATTTCGCGCCTTTTTTTGCACCTTTGATGATTACTAATAACAGTTCGATCCCAGCGGTGTCCAAAACATTAAAAAGTAACTGTCGGGACCTTGATTGGTGTTCGACTGTTTGAGTTATGGTCAGTTCGAGCTATCGGAGGTCAAACAATATAGAAAATACAGTAAAACCCCTCATTACGGACACTCAATATTACGGGCACCTCGGTATTACGGACGATTTTTTAAAAAACGGACATTTTCTCTTCTTTTTATATGTAGTAAACAACTCACTATTACGGGCACCCCGCTATTCCGGTATTATGGACAACGGACGCAGTACGAAATTAATTTTAATGCACATTTGAGACCCGCTATTACGGACAATCGAATCTGGTAGCGTTCCTCGTTGTGACCGTTTCACGACTAAAGTTTACGACATAGGTTTGCGACATACAAACGATTGATTAGACTCATTTACGGTAATTGTTAAAGTTGCTAATTGCAATCAAAACAGACCTGTCAAACTGTGATTTTCACAATTGACTGGGGTACCTAATCAATGTAAGTGGTAATGTCAATTACCAGTTTAAGATGTTTATATCTTTTAGTTAATTGGGCTATAATTTGCAGGTTTAGTCAATGAAAAGATTGGCTACTGATCGATTTAATTGGAAGTGATTGTTTTTGTTTGTAAATAAGCGAACAGTTCGATCAGTTTGTTTTAAACATAACATGCAATCACACATCTCATTTGGAAATATAGAACAATTTAAAATTAATTCTAACAGCACTTTCCAATATGGGGGACAGTAAAAAAGACATACAATTTATAGTTTTGCATTTGTAAAACATGTGTAAAATTTAAGTTAGTAAATTTACATATTTCGTCTCATTTATAGCATTAAACTAGATCTAAACGCCAATTAACACCAATTAGGCTGTCTAATCAACGATAGATTAATGATGTCGAACGGAAGATGTATCGACAGTGGCCGTGTTTCAAACCCACAATTAAGGACACTCCGCTATTAAGGACACTTTCCCTCAGTCCCTTAGGTGTCCATAATAGAGGGGTTTCAATGTATAGAGTTCTTGTTCGGGACCGGACGAACTGTTCAAGAAAAAAGTGGTGTTCAAGCGAACGGTGTTTGAGCCATCGAAGTTCGACTGTATTTTGAGATTAGGGATTGACAAGTTAACATATTTCACCAATGATCCTTTTTGTGTCGCCCTTTCGAAGAAATGGCGATACATAGGGATCGCTTTGTCCGTCCGTCGGTCACGAAAACTTAATGTTGGCTATAACTTTGCCATTTCTTAATATTTCTTCATCAAACTTTCAAATTATATTGCTTATGACAACACGCTCGAGATGATACCAAATTCTCAAGGTCAAGGTCACATTTGATGGAGTTATGCCCCTTTTTGTACTTAAATTTAGACACCAAAACTTAACGTTGGCAATAACTTTGCCATTTCTTAATATTTCTTCATGAAACCTTCAAATTATTTTCCTTATGACAACACGCTCATGATGATACCACATTCTTTAGGTCAAGGTCACATTTGATGGAGTTATTTCCCTTTTTACGAAAACTTAACATTGGCTATAACTTTGCCATTTCTTAATATTTCTTCATCAAACTTTCAAATTATATTCCTTTTCACAACACGATCATGATAATACCACATTCTTTAGGTCAAGGTCACACTTGATTGAGTTATTCCCCTTTCCCTTTTTGTACTTAAATTTAGACACCAAAACTTAACGTTGGCAATAACTTTGCCATTTCTTAATATTTCTTCATGAAACCTTCAAATTATATTTCTTATGACAACACGCTCATGATGATACCACATTCTTTAGGTCAATGTCACATTTGATGGAATTATTTCCCTTTTTACGAAAACTTAACATGGCTATAACTTTGCCATTTCTTCATATTTCTTCATCAAACTTTCAAATTATATTCCTTTTTACAACACGATCATGATAATACCACATTCTTAAGGTCAAGGTCACACCTGATTGAGTTATTCACCTTTATATGAAAACTTAACGTTGGCTATAACTTTGCCATTTATTAATATTTCTTCATCACACTTTTTATATTATATTCCCTATGACAATACGCTTGTGACAATACTATATTTTTAAGGTCAAGGTCACATTTGATGGAGTTATGCCCCTTTTTGTACTTGCATTTTTATTCCGACAGCACCAGAGGGCGACACAAGTGTTCAACTGAACACCCATCTAGTATGTTTTTAACTCCTCCTTTAAAAGATCTATAGCACTTCTTTCCACATGTTGAAACTTGTGTTTTGGATTATTGAATGAAAACTAAAAAGCCTTTGTTAACTATAAGATTAATACAAGATAAAAGGTACAATACATTACAGACAACTAGACAGTATGTGGCATATTAGTTTGTTTTAGGAGCATGAATAAATGTAGACAAAACAATATGTTTTACATTTTATAGTTGAATGTCACCTCTCCTAAATTGCACCCTGAATGTCATAAAGCAAAAAAAAATTTGTTTAGACAGATAATTGGTTTTTGTATAAAAATGGTATCACATGACTGACTAGATATCAGTAATCATCTATAGAGTACTATAAATTTTCAACATCCAATTAGCTAAACACAAACTTAACTTTTCATTTTTTAATGAATTCACTCTATATATTTTTAATGAAAGACAAGACAGTAAACCATTCTTATGTAACTGTTACAGGATTTATTTCTATTTTCTACAGGTATGCTATCACATGACTTTCTAGTTATCTATATTCTGTTATAACTGAAGGTTAATCCGATAGCAAAGTCACCTGATATGTTGATAGCCAATATTTCCATATAAGGAAGTTAAATTTACAACCCCCAAAATGGCGACTGTTAGTGGTGAAGTAATGTCGGATGAAGTTAAAGGAATTAAATGCTGTTTCTGTGCAGCAGACAATAAGATACGAGAGGCTGATAACTATTGTGTGGACTGTAAAGACTATTACTGTTCACCTTGTGTTAACAATCATAAGAAGTATCCGGGTATGAAGAATCACAAACTACTGGACAAAGCAAGCTTCAAGTCACAGGGATCAGATGATTCTCTACAAAGTGTTCCCACACAGAGATGTTCCCAGCATCCTACAGAGGTCATCAAGATGTTCTGTAAAGACCACAATGAGGTGGCCTGTGCTCCCTGCATGTTCCTCAAACACAGGTATGTATCAAATCAAGTACATAGGAAATTTGTCTACACTGGGAAGACAGATGATTAGTCTGAGTTTAAAGGTGACTGTTAGTACACACACACAATTTTACTTTTTAAATTATCTGTTTGAGAAAATTCAATAAAGGGGAAATTCAGATCTTGCCTTGTAACGGTATTACTAGTAGAACTTTTGATAGAAAATACCATTGATAGATAATACTAGTAAATTGATAAATTGTTATTGTCAAATAACTTATGTAATTTGAACATGCTTTCTTGATGTTTATTATCAAGTAAACATAGTAGTATAGAACTTAATTATCAATAAGCGTCAACACTAAATAACTTGCAGAGTTGATAAAAAAATAATTTCATACATGTATATACTGCTTAATACAGCCCCAGCAAATGAAGTAAAATGCTCTATACAACAGACAGAGCTTGATATTATGCTACCTTTTTAACAATGGTCAGATAAACATGCATTTGGATCCCACAGAGATATTAATATAATATGCAATCACTGTGCCAGAGATTGGCAAATATTCCACAAGCAAAATATCTGGAACCTGCATATATATCCTCTTATGCAGTTATAGTTTTTATACTGGCGCGCATGCGCCAGTATTAACTAACGATGCTGTGAACTCTGCGACGCGCAGTCCTTAACTTCGGGTGTATCATTGCGACCACGAGAGCGTATCAAGTAAGTGGTCACCGCGAGAGCAGGCCGAAATGTTCTGCACAAGTGTGAAGCACAATGCAGCACACCATTCCACGAATTCTGAGCGATTGATAGTAAGTTTCCGTGTAATTTTGGAGCATCCATGCCAAAAATTTCTATCGAACAATGTAGAGTGAAATCATGACCAGCTACGGCAGTGAACAAGCAACTGGATATGAATGAGTAGTTTAGTTACGCCTGAAAGATTTCGTAGTTGTGTGGCATAAAAAGTAGTGCATTTTAAGAAAATACAAATATTTCGAGAAGGAATGCGAACTTTGAAAGATAATTCTACAAATAAAAACAAGAAAACAATTTAATGTTGTGATTCGAACAACTATGAAAGGATATTAAAAGAACGATTAACTAGAAATGTGTCCATAGGACACGGATGCCCCCGCTACGCATGTTTGTCATGGTGAACATTTATGCCAAGTTATTTTAAAATCCAATAAGTAATAACAAACTCACAGACAAGAAAATTCTGGTTTTAGTAATAGTGACCTTGACCTTGGACCTACAGGCATTGTACTCAACACAACGCCTTGTCATAGTGAACATTTGTGCCAAATTGTTTTGAAATCGTTCTGTTAATAACGAAGTTATAGCCAGTACAAGAAATTTCTATTATTTGTAACAGTGAATCTGACCTTGGACCTACAGGCATGGGTATTGTACACAACACATCGTCTTGATATAATAAACATTTATACCGAGTTATTTTAAAATCCGATAAGACATAACAAAAACAGAGCAGACAAGATTTTTTAAGAAATTCTTTTTAAGTAACAGTGACCTTGACCTTGGACCTACAGGCTTGGGTATTGTCACGACACACTGTCTTGATATGGTGAATATTTATACCAAGTTATTTTAAATCCATTAAAAAAAAAAACAAAGATACAGAGCGGACAAGATTTTTCCAACAAAATTCTATTTTTAGTAACAGTGACCTTGACCTCTGACCTTTAGACATGGGTGTTGTACACGACACATTGCCTTATCATGGTGAACATTTGTGCCAAGTGATTTTGAAATCCCTCCATTAATAAGGAAGTTACAGCCTGGACAACAAAATTCTATTTTTAGTAACAGCGACCTTGACCTTGGACCTACAGGCATGGGTATTGTACATGACACACCGTCTTGATATGGTGAATATTGATACCAAGTTATTTTAAAATCCATTAAGAAATAACAAAGTTACAGGGCGGACAAGATTTTTCCAACAAAATTCTATTTTTAGTAACAGTGACCTTGACCTTGGACCTACAGGCATGGGTGTTGTACGCGACACACCGCCTTGTCATGGTGAACATTTGTGCCAAGTTATTTTGAAATCCCTC
>JAZAYU010001588.1:0-22652 GCA_038501625.1 Corbicula japonica | reverse complement strand
CCATAAACTAGGCCAATTAGGCCACAGATAAATTAAAGAAAATCATGTACACACAAAAGAGTGCATATAAGTGTCACCAAACATGCTCAGAATGTTGACATTGTTCAATTGTTCTCATAAACCAAGTAATGTGTGGGTTAGAAACCAGGTCATTATGTCAAACAAAAGGAAACCCTTTTTAAGGTTTTAGAACTGTAATATGCACTTTTGCAGATTGGGATTTTGTTGTTTTAATTTTTTTGAACATCCATTTAGACATCTAAACACGAGTTTTAAAAAACATTGACCGTGCGTAACTCGAGAAATTCAGTATTTTAGAAGGGGACCCTCTGTTTCGGAAAATGGGCTGTAAAATCAAACATACTAGAAGCTAAATTCATCTATATTTCTTTGAAACCTTGTAAAATAAAGGCTAATTGTTTAAGGACATCAAATCTGAACAGGAAAAAACAAGCATTATGTTTAGAATTTATTTCTAACACTTTATAAATTGACTTTTTTAAAGTGTACCCCATCTTCGGAAATGCACATTTTTCCGATCTGCAAAAATTAAGCAAGTTTTCATCTGTGATTTTTGTGCATGTTTAATGCAGTAAAATAATTGTGTTATACATTAAAATTATCTGCAATGCGTATAGAATCAAATAATTAAAAACAAAGAGCACCTCACCATCTTTGTTTTCATTTTATTGGCCTACAAAATAGGTACATATGCCCCAGACCAAACGGTTAAAAACCACAAAAACCAAAGGGCTTGGTTTACGAATGGTGATTTTTTATACCCCCATCAATTTTTTTAAAAACAAGAAATACGCTAGCAATCAGCTATGCTGGTTAAAATTTAACCTCAAAAAAGTAATTTTGGCAACCGTAACCATAGCATCCAAAGCAATCTTTTAAAGGAAAAAATCATCGTGCAAACACATAAAATTAGTTTTATAAGACAAGTATCACAAAATTACTGTTCAATTATAGAAACAATAAAATAGCAACAATTTCCTAAATGAAAGTGCAGATTCCATAATTATTTTAGTTTCATATCATGATTTTGTTGCTGTATTATAAAAGAGTCAGTATTTTGTAATAATATCATTATAATATTTCAGTTTTCATTGCTACTAAATGAAGGTGAAGAATAATAACAATTATTTCCGAATTGTAAACCTATTGATTATACTATTTTCTCCAAAAATTTCCTCACAATAATTTTAAGGTAAGACCTGTGTAATAGGCACTATTAAGAATCCAACATCTGATTATATTTTCATCAACTGCTTCATACCACTGACTTGTATGCAAAATTTTAATGATTTTCACCGTGTAGTTTTTGAGATTTTTAGCTTTTTTTATTTAAAAAAGTGAGAAAAAACGTGAAAGTATCCAAATTCTTTAATAGGTGACAAAACTTTTTGTTATTGATAAATTCAACCTTAATTTTTTTACAGTTTATCCAAAATATGTTATATTTTACTAAACCAATTTAAGATGTTATATATAAATACAGAATTTATCTTAAAATGACATTTTTTGACCAAATAAATTTAAAAAATGCATTTTTTATATTTCACGAGACTAAATTAATGAAAATTGTGCAAAATCCTGATTGGTGCAATATTCCAAACTTTACCATTTTTTAACAATATACCTTAAACAAAATTTAAACAAAATTTCAGAGAAGTTTACCGTCCAGTTTTAGAAATTTTCAAATTGATGACTTGAATAAACACTATTCTGATAGCGAAAACCCCTTTAATCTTGATTATTTTGCTTATTTTAGTTTAAATCATGAGAATTTTATATTCAATGACAGAATTACACAGGAAAAAAAGAAATACGCCAATTATTTAAGCTCTAGGCTTACAAAAAAAAAATAGCTTCCAGTGGGATTGGAACCATGGACCTCTTGCATGATAGAAATCTACCCTAATTTACTACTATAGTTACCTCCCTTGGATACTCTTCTGGATATAGGTATTCATTACACAGGTCTTACCTTAACAAAAGAAGAAAAAGGGGAAAAAAGGTTCCTCTCGCAATAGTCCCGATTCTGAAGCTGAAAATTTTGTCGAGGTAGGGCCGACAAGATATACTTTTTATTTTACGATTTTATTAAAGTTTATGGTATGTCTCAATGAAATAAGGTGGCCTGCAAAAATTATTTTATTGCGAACCCTGAAAAAATAAGGGAGATAACTCAGATATAGAATTATAAGTTAACTTTAAAATATTTAGATATAATGACAAGTTGCATTGATATCAGTCCAAATTTTAGTATCAACATTAGTTGTTTTATGATCTAGCAACCATTATTTATTTAAGATGTATTATTAGCACATAATATTGGACTAATATGTAATTTAAGACATTTTCGTGGTAAAATATACAAAGAAAACACAACTATTTACGATTTTCCCTATTTTATGAGTTAAGAAAATTATCTGTCCATATCACTTGTAAATCTTTATACAGATATTTCACATAACTCTTCTAAACATTAATTGAGATGTTTTAGAAGACATTTTATATTGAAGAATATGCTTTATTGATGATAAAACCTTAAAATTGTGTATACAATTACCCCACCCAAACCATTATAGCAAGTATTCTTTTAATGAAACCTTAAATGGATAATCAAAACATTTTATGTTAGTTTATTTTGTTATTTACAATGTATGTAGAGTATGATCTGCTTCAGTTAAAGAAGCAAACCGGAAAGGAAATGCTTTGTAAAACACCAAATAAAAGGAGTTAATTCAAGAAAATATAATACTATTTTCTAAAATGATAATTTGTTGACACATTTTGTCGAAGTTCAGATGTCTCCAATAGATCTGTTTTATTCTTACTTGACATGTTTTAATGTCTTCTACTTCTTGGAAGTAATCCCCCATACTCATAAAAAGGCACTTCTTAAATAACAGCATCAACACATTTGTATTCTAATATGATTTGAACATCCTAACAAGTTATGCAAATCAGAGTGCCTGTTGTATTTTTTGTACAGTCACATAATGACATATAACAGCATAATGGTAAATTAGCCAGTTTATTAACTGAATACAGATGGTAACTAATTTCTTGAAGAATAGTAAAGTAATTAAACATTAGATAAATATTACTGATATTTTGAAACACATGTTTAATGAAGATTTTTCAGATGTTTTGTCTTATGTTAAGTTAACTTTTACTAAATTACAGGAAAATTGCTGGTATGTTTCTTTAAATAATGAAATACAATGAGATCTGGCAAACTTAACTTCTTTTCCTTCAGGAAACAGTTTTCAACTTCATTACATATGGTTGCATTGACAAATGATAAGTTCCCATATTGAGGGTTGCACTAATCTTAGAATAAGTCTGGGCAATTTTGTTTCATATTGAAAGGTGCCGCAGCATTTAAGAAGCTAGGCATAACTTTATAAAAGTCTATAAATTGTTCTCACGTCATATTGTGAAAACGGAAGTAAGATTACAATCTTGTTGGTTGTAAGTAAAACATAATATTGTATTGCCTGTTAATGTTTTCATTTTTACATATTTTAAAATAGAGTGGCACATTTTGAAACTTCTAGCTTAAACTCGTAAAGGAAAGAGTAAAATCCCAAATATCGCAAGTCTTTTAAGGATAGTAAGTAAAGTAGTTTTCCTGTATATGTCAAAATATACATGTATATATTGTTCGAGCTTAGAGAAATAGGACTGCCTATGTAAATTGGAGAAACAGTCACTTCTGGATGCTAGCCTTGCCCCAATATAGAACGAGGGAGTCTTATAAACGCTAGCAGAGTCATTAAAATATGACACGGTATTTCTTCCTACACCCCATAATAGTGTAAGCACCTTCTTGACGACAGTGTATTTGCCATGAGACGTATGGTAACACTATCCAGAGGTTTTAGAATGATTACCTCCCAGTTCTATGTTATAGCAACCGCTTTTTAAGATAGGTAAAAAATATTCGAAAGTTGTTCTTAGTCTAGATTTATAGAAAAGAAAACAAAACTATTTAATTAATTAGGCAATTATACTCTTTCTTAAGTCTCACTAGAGATATGTCCATATGACAGAGATGCACCCCCCCCCCCCCCCCCCCCCCCCCGCCCACCACCAGTTGTCATTGTGAAACACGCCAATATTGTGTTCAAAGTACATTAATGGTGAAAACTTTCAGGGAAAAAAACAGATGAATTTGCAGTTCACAATATTAAATATGAGTGCAGTTTGATGGTCAACATGCCTGAAAAGTTTCATGACTGTCACTGATACTTTTTGACTTACCTACGACACAAGATTACACACTGCATGCATTATATTGAAATGCATAAGGGGCCATAACTATGGTCTTAACAGATGTGGCACAAAAACAAAACCCCAGGTGCACAATTAAACATGATTGTCAACATGCCTGTAAAGATTCATGACTGTGACTCTCATACTTTTGAAATTACATACTTGCTGGAGATTACTTGCTGAATGCATTATATTGAAATGCATAAGTAAAATCACTCCGGTCTTAACAGGCGTGGCCGAAAACAAAACCCCAGGTGCACAATTAAACATGATGGTCAACATACCTGTTAAGTTTCATGATTGTGGCTCTCATACTTTTTGAGTTATGTGTGACTCAGGTTTCGTAAGTACGGATGGACAAGGGCATCCTAAAAGGCCCCTCCTCGTTCAGAGTGGGTGCATAAAAAGGATGCAGGATCCAAATTAGGTAATTAAAATTAGAATTAGGTAACCCTACGAAGGAATCTGGACCCTTTGTTCTGATGACAATGCTTTCCCTACTAGAATCCTGAACCCTATTATTAAAGTTAACTATAGCAATTAGTAGGCTACTTGTATTGTTAAAGAATAATATCTTTCAGACCCAGGCCCTCACTCCATTACAAGGGTAGTGCTAGTATTCAGAAGGGTCTGCAACAATTTGACAGGGGCTGGAATATGTTTAAAATACTGTTATCATCTACAAGTTGATAGTATAACCATAGGACCTATTATTTTCAAACCGCTGTTAGTTCTTGGTCCCTGGCCAATGTTAGGTTTATGAATACTTTTCTGTTTGGTCTACTATGCTATTCTAGATGCAGTCCTACCCAAACAAGGGAGTACATGTACTACCATGAATGGCTTCAGATTGTCCTTCAGTCAATTTCAAAGAATATTTAAAACCAACTTGCTACTTCAACGTTTCTGTTCAGGCTCAGAAGGGGTTAAGCATTGTTTCTAGGACTGACACTTCCCTTTCACGAAGACTAAGGCCATACTTAAAGCAAAGCGACTGTTGAGACAATAACTGGTTACAGAAACACATAGCCTCCATGAGGTTCCTCAACCAGTTTCAAGCTTAGAAAAACCAGTTCCATGTGAATGAAAATGGATTCATTGTTTCAAGTAAAACAAAAGAATGATCAAGATGAAGCTGTAATAATTAAACATAACTAACCATAGATATGAAGTTTTTTTTTGTTTTTCACTTATTGTAATACTCTTGAGACTTCTGTCCAAATCGAACAATTCAGACCTTACTCTTAGACTGTCGTTCAGAAGCTTGAAAATTTTGTCAAGGACATGTGTGAGTATGTCTGACTATAGTTTAAGTGTAGCACTAGCCACAAGCATATTAAATTTTATCAATAGCCATAACAATTATGTATTAAAAACTCCCTTGTGCTATTTCAAATGAGCTCTAAAGCAGAAGCAGTCAATGGAAAACTTTAAAAACATTATTTAGGTAATTTCCAAAATAATATTTCAACCAAATGTTAACTAAAAACATTTAGTTTGATGTCGTCATATTATCACTGCTCATTTACTTGTATTTGTTTTTGATTTACATTTTTTAATTTTGTGTGCATTGATTGCACTTAGAAAGTAGAAAAACAAATAAACGAGTTTTAACACACATATTGTTTAACTCGACGTGTACGAATTATTTAATAGAATAATTAATACAACTAATAAAGAACAAGATTTCAAACTGCCACAAAACTGTCAGAGAGCAGAAATTGTTTATTTGTTTAAGTTTTAGAAATTAAAGACCCAGAACTCCTCAGTGACTTGAGTAATGTAATATTGCTTGTAACCATACATAGCTGAGATCTTTTTTTTCCGCTTAAACAGTCGGACGAATTTTAGGATAGTAAATATAGGTATTGTTTGGTATAGATGTAACTTGTTAAATATTTCCAGTTGAAGGGCATAACTCAAGAGTGAAAAAAGCAATCTGACTGGCTATCAAACTTGTCTAAGATATTATATACATGTTCTTACTCTTAAGTTTGATGAAGAGTGTCATTTTAATTAAGAAAGCATCCATTGCTTATTTGATTTCAAAAATGGCAATGAAATATCAATGAATCCAACGCCATTGCTGCAATCTAGAATATCTTGTTTACATATTAGCAGACATATTATGCTCACAGCATTCTGACAAACTGGGGCCTTGGGCAGTCCTAATTTAGTTAAAACAGCCATTAGAGGACACTATCTATCAAAGCTATTTGCAAGTTACTGAACTGGATATGTTTACTTTAAACATTCTAAGCAAGTTTGTTGAAGATTGTCAAGTTAAAATATGGAGGAGTTAACCCGTCCGATTGCTTCAGTCACCATAGAGTTATTGCCGTTTAATTACTAATTTGGTCAAAATTAGTAATAAAAGGGCCGTTTAATTACTAATTTGGTCAAAATTAGTAATTAAAGGGCAATAACTCCAGTCTGACTGAAGTAATCTGATGGGTTATTAAATATATTAGTGTCGTAATCACTCAAACCAAGTTTGGCGAATACCAAATAAGTATTATTGCCATAAGAGAGTTGATACAATTGTGTGGACATTTCCTGCCACCGATGAGTCTGTAATACGTCCTGTTTGTCCAACTGGCTTGTAATAAATGGCTTGCTCTTAAGTATGAAATTAAATGTATATAATCTGACCTGGATGGTTATTGGTGTTTAAAAAGCTTTTTCAGAGAATTTGTGCTATATTTCCTCTCTAAGTTAAAAAATCACTAGAAATATCACTTTCTAGCAAAAGAAAATGGGACATAAGTGGTTTACATTATCTTTCAATAAAATAAAGGGGAATAACTCTTGTTTTTCACACATTATACACATAAGTTGTTCACCTTGGACTTTAAATTGCATCTTGCTTGCAACTTATTTGATAAAGTTTCAATGAAGACAGAAAAAAGTCTTTATATTATATGCCATATCATTGAGTTTATCAGTTTTTTGTTGATTTTTTGTATGATTTGGCATGAGTTATCTCCCCTTATAAAAAAAATTTTGCAGGCCAGTCCAGATTGTTTGGCCATATAATAGGCTTTAATTTTGTACCAAAATAAAAAGTATATCTTGTCGGCCCTACCTCAACTCATTTTTGAGCCCTTTCAGAATCTAGTCTACGAGGATTGAACCGGGTCCGTCAAAATAAAAGTCTTGAGCGTTACCATTACACCACGGAAAATTGATCAAATGTATTTCGCTTTCATATAACCTCTATTCATTACTAAGTGTTGTTCGTCTATAGACTTCTTTTGAGTATTAGTTATGAAAATATTTGTTTACTTTACATCAATTTTATATCCGCACATTGTATTATTTGATTTAGTTTTTAATGACGTCATAATCGCGGAAAACACCTAAAGAGTAGACTCCTTTTACGAAAAATAGTATCAACCGGAAACGTACGAATCGGCGTTCGGAAAAAAACGAATTAGTGACGGCATAAGTCGATGTTTGGCGGAAATATTACAGTTCTAAAACCTTAACATTAGGAATGCCACATTATCATACAGTTATCACCGGTCTTGACGAGAATCTTGATGCAATTTTGGATGACTTTCCTGCCAGGTCAGTTCCTGTTCAAAACTATGTCACTTTAATAGTTAGCCTTGTTAACAAACCAAGTTCAGTATTTTTCTTGGATTATCAACAAACTTGGTCAGGATATTTTTTATAATACCTGATTTCGGAATTAAGAATAGAAAAATATATCATTAATTTAGATCAGCAAACTTTGTGAGAATGTTTTTCTTGATGTTATCTATCTGAAATTTAATACTGGTTTATCTAGGACCAGAAACTAGACCACACGTTGGAATTGTACAGTTTTACTAATCTATTTGCAGTATTTTTCATCTACTTTTCATCTAATGTGATCAGGATATTTCTCTTAATAAGATCTAGTTCGTGTTTGAAACAGATTTATCTTATGTATTAAACTCGATGATACTCAGCAATTTTTTTTCTTTAAACTCGATAATCCACAAAAACCACCACGAGCATCTAATGCAGAAACTCGGCACAACCCTACAACTGTATGATATGCTACATATCCTACCAACTGTATGATTCCCAGCATCTAATGCAGAAACTCGGCACAACCCTACAACTGTATGATATGCGACATATCCTACCAACTGTATGATTCCCAGCATCTAATGCAGAAACTCGGCACAACCCTACAACTGTATGATATGCGACATATCCCACCAACTGTATGATTCCCAGCATCTAATGCAGAAACTCGGCACAACCCTACAACTGTATGATATGCGACATATCCTACCAACTGTATGATTCCCAGCATCTCATGCAGAAACTCGGCACAACCCTACAACTGTATGATATGCGACATATCCTACCAACTGTATGATTCCCAGCATCTAATGCAGAAACTCGGCACAACCCTACAACTGTATGATATGCGACATATCCTACCAACTGTATGATTCCCAGCATCTAATGCAGAAACTCGGCACAACCCTACAACTGTATGATATGCTACATATCCTACCAACTGTATGATTCCCAGCATCTAATGCAGAAACTCGGCACAACCCTACAACTGTATGATATGCGACATATCCTACCAACTGTATGATTCCCAGCATCTAATGCAGAAACTCGGCACAACCCTACAACTGTATGATATGCTACATATCCTACCAACTGTATGATTCCCAGCATCTAATGCAGAAACTCGGCACAACCCTACAACTGTATGATATGCGACATATCCTACCAACTGTATGATTCCCAGCATCTAATGCAGAAACTCGGCACAACCCTACAACTGTATGATATGCGACATATCCTACCAACTGTATGATTCCCAGCATCTAATGCAGAAACTCGGCACAACCCTACAACTGTATGATATGCGACATATCCTACCAACTGTATGATTCCCAGCATCTAATGCAGAAACTCGGCACAACCCAACAGCTGTATGATATGCTACATATCCTACCAACTGTATGATTCCCAGCTTCTAATGCAGAAACTCGGCATAACCCACCAGGTGTATGATATGCGACATATCCTACCAACTGTATGATTCCCAGCATCTAATGCAGAAACTCGGCATAACCCACCAGGTGTATGATATGCGACATATCCCACCAACTGTATGATTCCCAGCATCTAATGCAGAAACTCGGCACAACCCTACAACTGTATGATATGCGACATATCCTACCTACTGTATGATTCCCAGCATCTAATGCAGAAACTCGGCACAACCCTACAACTGTATGATATGCGACATATCCTACCAACTGTATGATTCCCAGCATCTAATGCAGAAACTCGACATTACCCAACAGCTGTATGATATGCTACATATCCTACCAACTGTATGATTCCCAGCATCTAATGCAGAAACTCGACATAACCCACCAGGTGTATGATATGCGACATATCCCACCAACTGTATGATTCCCAGCATCCAATGCAGAAACTCGGCACAACCCTACAACTGTATGATATGCGACATATCCCACCAACTGTATGATTCCCAGCATCTAATGCAGAAATTCGACCTAACCCAACAGCTGTATGATATGCTACATATCCTACCAACTGTATGATTCCCAGCATCTAATGCAGAAACTCGACATAACCCACCAGGTGTATGATATGCGACATATCCCACCAACTGTATGATTCCCAGCATCTAATGCAGAAACTCGGCACAACCCTACAACTGTATGATATGCGACATATCCCACCAACTGTATGATTCCCAGCATCTAATGCAGAAACTCGACATAACCCACCAGCTGTATGATATGCGACATATCCTACCAACTGTATGATTCCCAGCATCTAATGCAGAAACTCGGCACAACCCTACAACTGTATGATATGCGACATATCCTACCAACTGTATGATTCCCAGCATCTAATGCAGAAACTCGGCACAACCCTACAACTGTATGATATGCTACATATCCTACCAACTGTATGATTCCCAGCATCTAATGCAGAAACTCGGCACAACCCTACAACTGTATGATATGCGACATATCCTACCAACTGTATGATTCCCAGCATCTAATGCAGAAACTCGGCACAACCCTACAACTGTATGATATGCGACATATCCTACCAACTGTATGATTCCCAGCATCTAATGCAGAAACTCGACATAACCCACCAACTGTATGATATGCGACATATCCTACCAACTGTATGATTCCCAGCATCTAATGCAGAAACTCGACATAACCCACCAACTGTATGATATGCGACATATCCTACCAACTGTATGATTCCTAGCATCTAATGCAGAAACTCAACATAACCCTACAACTGTATGATATGCGACATATCCTACCAACTGTATGATTCCTAGCATCTAATGCAGAAACTCAACATAACCCTACAACTGTATGATATGCGACATATCCTACCAACTGTATGATATGCGATATATCCCACCAACTGTATGATTCCCAGCATCTTATCCATAAAACTCGACGACACCCAGCATCTAATGCATCAATCTCAATTTTCATGAAATATATACGAGTCATTCGTGATGCTGATAAATGATCATGTGGCGATCATGGTGCCAATATACGAGCATCTGATGCATTTAACACAACGTTAATCAGCGTCAAAGACATTGAACTCGATGACACCCATCATGTAATGCATTAAACAAGATGATATCCAATGTCTTATGAATAAAACACGATGATACCCAATATCTAATGCGTTAATCACGATGATAACCAATAAATGATGCATTCACGATGACACCCAGCATCTGATGCATTACACTCGATGACACACACTATTGCATAATTTACGATGACACACAGCAACAAACGCATTAATAACGATGATACCCAGCATCTGATGCATTACACTCGATTACACACACTATTGCATAATTTACAATGACACACAGCAACAAACACATTAAGAACGATGACACCCAGCATCTAATGCATTATCACGATGATACTCAGCATGTAATGCAGTAAACTCGAAGATACCCAAAATATTATGCATGAAACACGATGATACCCAACATCTAATGCATGAAACATGATGACACCCAGCATCTGATGCATTAAACTCTATGATACCCAATAACTGATGCAAATTTAACTCGATGATACCCATCATCTAATGTATTAAAATCGATGATACCCAGGATCTAATTGATTAAACATGATTACACCCAGCATCCAATGCACTGAACACGATGATTCCCAGCATCTAATGCATTTAACACGATGATACCAAGCTTAAAATGTATAAACTCCATTATACTCGGCATTTAATGCATTAAACATGGATTTACATAATACCTCATGCATTTAAGGCGATGATACCCAATAACTAATCCATTAAACTCGATGATACCCAGCATCTAATCATTTAACACGATGATACCTAGTATCTTACTCATTAAACACGATGATACCCAGCACTTTATGCATTAAACACAACGATACATTATACTCGATGATATCCAGCATCTAATTCATTAAACACGATGACACCTTGCTTTTAATGCATTAAACAAGATGATTCCCTGCATCTCATTCATTAAACTCGATGATACCCAGTATCTAACTCATTAAACTCGATGATACCCAGTATCTAACTCATTAAACACGATGATACCCAGTATCTAACTCAATAAACACGATGATACCCAGCACTTTATGCATTAAACACGACGATACATTAAACTAGATAACACCCAGTATCTTATGCATTCCACTCATTGACACCCAACATCTTATGCATTAAACACCAAGCTACTAAGGCATTGAACTCGATGACACCAAGCAGCTAATGCATTATTAACGACGATATCCAGCATGTAATGCATTAAACACCCAGCTACTAATGCATAAAACTTTATGACATCCAGCATCTGATGCATGAATCAGGATGATACGCAGCATCTAATGCATTAAACACGAGGGTGCCCAGCATCTTATGCATTAAACACGATAAAACGCAACATCTTATATATAAAACTCGATGATACCCAGCATCTCATGAATTAAACATGAGGATACCCAGAATCTTTCGCATTAAGCTCGATAATACTTAGTAAACTCTGACACCGTACATCTTGGTGTTTTACTCAATGATACACGAGATCTTCTATACCGTTTTAAGTTTGGCTTTAAGTTTGTCACGGATCTCGGTGAGATAAAGTGTATATTGGCTTTGTAATAAATAATCTTGCAATAAATTACACCTTAAAACTTAACCCCAAGAAACAAACTGATAGGTACTTTAGCTTCGGTGAATTTACTTACGTACATGCTTTGAAGTATAAACAATATAAATTTAATAAATAGAACCATTGTTAAGTATTGCTTAAGGGATTGCCACACTCCTCCCAACTTTGTACGTCGATAAAAAGAAAATTATCAAAATCTCAATAACGGCAAAATGCCGTTAAATGAAACTTAGCACAAATGTATGTTATTAATGTATCTTTATTTTTGCAGATGGTAAGACACGTTAGAAGAGTAAAGACAAATAGTGAGATCTAAAAATTCAATAAACTTCTATTTACATAAATTCAAAAAAACTAAACAACACAAAACATCATTTTAAATGCCAACATTAGTAATATGGTACTGACAACAATATATTGTGTCCTCGTGACTTACATATGTAAACTTTACGAGATATTAGTAGAAGTGTGTTTGACCTTCAATTTTCTGGTCGCTTCCTGGTCGCGTAAACGGATGACAATCACTGATTTCTCTTTTAGTAATTGAAATTCTTTTACAAAGTGCACAACATTTTCTTGTCAGTATCATGGCGCTCACGTGGGAATTTAAAATTATGTTTTGTAACGCTTAGTTTTTGTGAATTTATGTAAATAGAATTTTAAGGAATTATTAGGTCTAGCTTTTTTTTCTTTACTTTTCTAACGTGTCTTACTGCATGCAAAATAAAGATGCGTTAGTAACATTCATTTATGCAAAGTTTCATTTAACGGCATTTTGCCATTATTAAGATTTTGATGATTTTCTTTTTATCGATGGACAAAGTTGGGAGGAGTGTGGCAATCCCTTAATCATAAGTGAATAATTATGTATAAGCATGATAAGAAATTTAGAACGATTTTGTTTTGTGATCAATAAATTAACAAATTCAGTGCATACAATCTAATACATGTAGTTGTCGTTGACTTAATGGTTAATTGAATGTTTTTATTGTTTCATTTTTGATTTTTGCTTACATTGTCTGATTTAAAAGATTAAAAAAATATTGTCCATGCTGCAAAGTGTAGACCCCATGACACTGAGATTCAGTAGCCTGCCAATTTAATTGATCTCTAATTTTATAAAATTATTTTCTTTTTCTGATGTAAAAAGACGACACTCATATTTCCCTCGCAATTTTAGTAATCCCAGGGTGTATTGATGTATATCCACGCAATCCATTTTAACCGAAATTTATAACAAAATGGCGGGTAATAAGTCGATGTGGGAAGCCAGAGAACATTTTTCATGGCTGATCCGCGTACAAAAAGTTATAAACTCGGCTGATTGACCAATCATTTTAATGTAAGACCTGTGTAATAGGCACTATTAAGAATCCAACATCTGATTATATTTTCGTCAACTGCTTCATACCACTGACTTGTATGCAAAATTTTAATGATTTTCACCGTGTAGTTTTTGAGATTATTAGCTTTTTTTATTTAAAAAAGTGAGAAAAAAACGTGAAAGTATCCAAATTCTTTAATCGGTGACAAAATGTTTTGTTATTGATAAATTCAACCTTATTTTTTTACAGTTTATCCAAAATATGTTATATTTTACTAAACCAATTTAAGATATAATATATAAATACAGAATTTATCTTAAAATGACATTTTTTTACCAAATATTTTTTTTTTAATGCATTTTTTTATATTTCACGAGACTAAATTAATGAAAATTGTGCAAAATCCTGATTGTTGCAATATACCAAACTTTACCATTTTTTAACTATATACCTTAAACAAAATTTAAACAAAATTTCAGAGAAGTTTACCGTCCAGTTTTAGAAATTTTCAAATTGATTACTTGAATAAACACTATTCTGATAGCGAAAACCCCTTTAATCTTGAATATTTTGCTTATTTTAGTTTAAATCATGAGAATTTTATATTCAATGACAGAATTACACAGGAAAAAAAGAAATATGCCAATTATTTAAGCTCTAGGCTTACAAAAAAAATAGCTTCCAGTGGGATTTGAACCCTGGTCCTCTTGCATGACAGAAATCTAAGCTAATTTACTACTATAGTTACCTCCCTTGGATACTCTTCTTGATATAGGTATTCATTACACAGGTCTTACCTTAAGGGATTTTCTTTGCAATAAAATGTAGAATGTTCATTTGCATTCTTAAAGTCTGTGCCGAAATTGTCATTCACTTTATGTTAAATGTAACAATTGCACTGAGGAAGGCGAACAGAGACAAGATCTGCACAGAAAATGATTTAGAAGATATTGATCCAGGAGTTATTTTTATACAATGATGCTGGTCCTCCAAGTTGCACAGGTTTACATGACACGTCTAAACCAGATTGGTCGTCCGGCGAATTAACCGCCATTCCCATTCCGAACAATTCACCTTTTGTAATGCAAGATTTTGAAAATTCGCCTTTTTGTAGCTGAAAAGGACAATATAAAGTGATTTATGATCAAAGAAATAACACTGTATTAAAATAGATGAAAAGAACTTTAAAAGCCACTGAACACGAAAAATAAGAAAATACTGCAGGCTCGGTTTGATTGAGCCTGTTCATTGGCAGTGGTGGAAATGCAATTTACTGCCCACGCCGCCTAGCACCGGGTTGAGCTCAACTCAATATTAACACCAGTAAACAGTATAAGTTTGATCTATTCCAACATGTTCTGAAATGATTGATGGCATGTAAGATGGCAAACATTTGTTGACAACACATCCGGTAGATTTTATGTTAACCGCCATTCCTTTTCCGAACAATTAGCCATTTGTAATGCAAGATTTTGAAAATTGCCCTTTGTTTAGGACAATGGAAAGCGATTTATGATAATAATATAGTGAAAAGAGACACTTCGAAAAACATTTAAAAAGCGAGAAAAAAATGTGAAAGTGCGGTCATTTGCCCTAGTGTTTGAAATAATATTTTGCCAAATCGAACTCCAGTATTTTTCAAGTTGTAAGGAAATTAATATCTATTAATCAGTAATCATGACTGAAAGATTTAACCAGTATGTGGATTGGTAACTAAAAAATAATTTAGGCCACTAAGTCGGTTAACTTACACGAGAATGGCTGCATTCCATTTGTTTTAATAGGACCACAAAGGAAATAAGGGATATATTTTTCCCTTTTTGTGTCATCCTCGGTATAAATGTATTAAACACGTCAGAAGAATGTAATAAATACATATGTATATAATAACTGATCCCATTTAAAGTCATTTTATAGTGAATATTATCCATGTCAACATGGTATAATCAATGTCTGGTTTAATTGTACTGTGTTAAACTAATTTATATTTCTTATTTAAACCGCATTTTATGCTGAAATAAATCTATCTATCGATCTTACTATTTAATAATAAATATATAGGGTCACTGTACCACAGCGTACTTATTCAAAAGACATATATATATATAACAATTTAAAATGCGGTAATAACTTACATATAGCACACCCGCCATCACACGTCTTTGCTGGGAGATCTAAACACAGCTCCGCTACATACAATGTACGTAACACTCGATAGTGAACAACAGAGAAAATCAATGATTCTATTCCCATTTCTGTTTTTGTAACAGCGCCCAAGATAATAAAACTAAGATTGGAGACCAGTTTCAAATCTCAAACATCTGATTGGCTGAAATGGCAACCAATCAGATGCTTGAAGTGAAAGACTGGTCTACAGTTTTAGTTTTGTGATATTGGGCCAGTCTCTGTTTTCGTAACAGATGTAATATTGTTCTTTATTTTTAAAATACAAAAAGTATTCGACACCTTTTGAGGAACATTCAGCAATTGGCATTGACAGAAACAAATGAGATGACGGCCAAAAACAAAGTATCGGTTGAATATGGTCAAAATCATTTAACTTAAGGACATTGGCACAGAAAAACAGAAAAACATGAGATGGTTAGCAGAAAGTATTGACTGAATATGGTCAAAATCTGCGATAATTGATGTCCTCTTTACGGAGTCGGTTGTCGCTAGCAATTGGTAATTAATTCTACAAGAGGACGTCACTATTTCATAAAGCTGAAATTGGAGACCTATTTCAGATTTCAGTAAGTCGATTAGATGAAATGTGTTACTCTTAGACCAATGGGAAGCTTAAGATATGAGACTAGTTTACATTGTCTTATAACATAAGACCTAGCTTATTGGTTGAAATTGAGTAAAGTCTCATAACTGATCAATGGGACGCTTGAGATCTGAGACTGGATTTTGTGTCGCCTGACTAGGCGACATAAAGGGATTACTCCCGTCGGCGGCGGCGTTGTCGGCGGCGTCCGCGGCATCTGGATTTCCTTGTCTGGAGCCTAACGTTGTCACCGTGGGTCCAAATGACTCCAAACTTGGTATGCATGTTTCTGGCAATGACTCGAAGTGCAGTGCACAAGAACCTTAACTCTACCTTCTTCTGTTTTTAGTTATTCCCCTTTGATTGATTTATAATTTTATATATAACATTTTTTGTCCTGGTTCAAATGACTCCAAATTTGGTATGCATGTTTCTGGCAATGACTCAAGTGCGGTGCACAAGAACCGCAACTCTACCTTGTTCCGTTTTTTTTAATTAAACCCCTTTGCTTTTTGTAGAGCATTTCTTGTCCGGAGCGTAACTTTGTCACCATATGTTCAAATGACTCCAAACTTGGTATGCATGTTTCTTGCAATGACTGATAGAACTGTGCCTCTACCTTGTTCCATTTTTGAATTATTCCCTTCGATTTAGAGCAGTTTTTGTCATTCTTTTAAATTATCCCCCTTTGATTGATTTTTAGTGCATTTATTGCCAAGGGCATACCTTGTTGCGCAAGTTTCTTGCAATGAGACAATTAAACGGTTATTATATACGTGAATTCTGTGCAAATACATCGCTAATAACTGTACAACAAAAAACTAATTAACATTTTTTATGTCGGCTAACAAAAAATTCGTTAGGCGACATGCGACTCGCGGAGTTTTAGTTTATTCCCCTTTTTTTAAAAAACAAAACATTTAAGGTAGGAGAACTGCAGCTAACAAGCCAACAAAATATTCAAGCCCAGCGTTTTTATAAATAGTTTTTAAAGTTTATTTTCAATTTATCGAATATAAAGTTAATTGATAAAGTGTTGTTAAGATCTAAACACAACACACTTCAGTACTCTGAAAGATAATTAAAAAAACATCAGTTGCTAGGAACAAATTATCACAGAACTGGATGCTGACTTAAGAAAAAATAAATAAATAAATAAATAAATAAATAAATAAAAATAAATTATAATTAATATAAAGGAACTAAAAAACTGAAACTGCCATAAAATATTTCTGTCTTCAAAACTAGACTATCTTTCAGTAAATAATATGATTTTTACATTTATATTAGTCTACATATGAACATTAAGTTTATTGTCAATATATCGAACATTAATTATAATTATGGTCCATTAATCGAATATTCAACTTATCATCGTGTTTTTATAATACATACATACATGAGTTGACCCGGTTGATGGTTTCATTATTTAACAGGTCTTCCAGGCACTAACAGGAACGCTGAGTCATCTTAACTGCACTTATAAACATGATCATTTGATTCAATCTAGTACATCAAAAGATCACAAAATCTCCATAGGGCGTGTACTGTTTACAGCTAGAACTTTGCTATTAAACTTGAATATTTGTAAATGTACAAATTATCCGGAATTTAATTCTTTTTTTTAATATATTACGTATTAAACGCGTGGCCCGATATTAAATAATTTTGAGAAATTGGACGATAAGTCTTGTTTAATAGGACAGCACTATTGGCAAGTGGAAGGCGCCGTTTCTGGTTCTTAGATTTTGGCTTAATATGTCTGAAGCTTCGACCAGATTGAGTCTTTGTGGGTGTTTGATGTCCAAATGACCGGTACTTACCGCCGATAAAAAGGCTGTTATCGGCACAAATCCATTTGGGATTGTCCAAGAGTAGTCGTATATCCAGGATTATTTTAACTATATTTATGCCTCCACGAAGTGGGGGCATATAGAGATGCACTTTTCCGTCCGTCAGTAGGTACGTCCGATGGTTCGTTCGTCCGTACGTCCCCAAATCTTGTGGCATCAACTCCTCATAAACTATCAGGCGGATTTCTGTCAAACTTGCACAATATGATCAAGCAGGATGTGTAGATAATCTTATAGAAAAGATTTTTTCCTGCGACCATTTTTACCAGAGTTATGGCCCTTTATTGATTTCAGTTATGAAATCTTTTGGCATCAACTCCTCATTTACTATGAGGCGGATTTCTTTCAAACTAGCACATATGATTAGAAATAAAATGTAGATGGTTGTAAACGACATTTTCTTACAACCATTTTCACCAGAGTTATGGTCCTTTATTAATGTTTAAATTTATTAAATTTTGTGGCACTTACTCCTCATTTACTTATCATGATCACCACATGTTGTTAATACTAGATACACCATTTTGTTACAAATGTTGTTGCGGCAGTCGGGGCATCAGTGCCCTGATGACACAGTCTTTACTGTTCTAACTTTTCTTTTTTTACCCGAGTTATCAAAATAAACCCTAAGGGTTCAGCAGCACGAACATAACCATATGGCACTTTGCTCATCATCTCATAAAGGGAGAGTGTACGGCGTTGACTATGTGCTATTGTCAATTATCTGTCCTTCTTATCAGTCGTCAGATTATCGGAGATTAACGAAGTCTAGGGTCAATAAAATATGTCATTTGCGCCGGAGGGGAAACCAATAAAATAGCACAAAATTGTTTCATCATTAAGCATTCAGTTCGTTTCATAAAAGTTGTATCTTAGATATTGAAACTGGACGGTACATGGGTGTTACAAGGGAAAACAGAATCTGTAAATGCTGTAAATGCTGTAATTATAAAGTGATAGAAAACGAATACAACTTTTTGTTAATATGCCCATATTACTCGAATACTTTAAACGATTATATATGAAGAAATTTTTAGCCAACAATTGATAAATTTAATAGAATAATGAAATCAGAAAGTAAAGGCAATATTTTCAAAATTACAAAATTTATCAAAAATGTTAAAGTTTAACATTTGAGAAAAAAATAAGCACGCAGGTAACACGAAGAAATAAATAAGCAATAAATAATCTTGATAATGTATATATCTCTGAGAGTTTTATACATAACAACAAAACTAGTATTAAATACTTTATAATTAAGATAACTTAGTGTATAATATCACTTTTCCTATATCGCAAAAGTTACACACAAATAATTAAGTAACATTTGCTTAAGTTATCTTAATATATATGTGGTTTTTGTTTTAGATAGGCTTGTATATATATGAGACATTTTAATGACGATTTTAATTTCTTTATGCATTTTCTTATGATTGACATTTTTTGTGACTCAATGCAAAGACCTATAAAGATAGATGTAATATATAGATCTTTGCTCAATGTGACATATTGTTAATACACAAAATGTCACATTTCTTACCTGTTGATTTACCTGGGGTTCATTGTAATTTGTTACAATAATCACCTTTTTAGACTTTCGTTTTGGTTTATTATATCAATCTGAGTTTATTTTACAACTATATCGAAAAGACGTATACATAGGCGGATCCAGGGGGGGGGGCGGACCCGGCGTACGCCCCCCCTAAAATTGCCCAAGCAAAGTTTTTTTCTCTGTAATGAAATATGATATATAGGAAAATATAATATATAAATGTCAAAAAATTTTCGCACGCTACGCGTGCAATAAGTTTCGAGACTATGAGTACACTAATACAATGACATAACGAACAATTCACAAACAATTCATTCTCATTTTTTGTAAGATTTTAACATGATCCAACGGCTGTTTAAAAAATTATATGATATATTTAGATGCTTTACAAAACATCGTGATCTAATCTACAATTAGCCCAACTATTTGTGCGCAACAAGAGCTTTTCTATATATACGATGGTCGCTCTTCGCGCACAACCCAGTTACTATTCAAATCAATGCGGAAAATTTTCCTTCTATTTCTATATGCCGCCGATCGGAAAATGAATCGCAACTTTTCAATCTTTTGCCTGCTTCATAAAGCATCTTAAACATATATTTTTTTTTAATTTACATACCTGAGAAGCCACATTCAAGTAGAATCAATATATGTAATCCTTTATAAGTAACGTTTTCGTTTTTTATGCAAAACTGTTTTAAACCTCAACCCATGTCGATTACACCGCATAAAGTTTATCTGACTCGCGTTTATCGATAATTTTCACCGTGTAAACGGCATATGCTGTGGTAGGTTTAACAAGTTATTTTGTGGATTATTCGTTCATTTTATTGTTACTTTTATCATTATTTATGTTTTATAACGATATTTGACATACCAGTGTTGAAATTTTCATGTGGATGTGAAAAAAAGAATTTAAATCGGGTCGATTTCCACCACAGTTTTGATCGTAACTGCTTGAGACGTAAAGGACAGACAACGAAAACGTCCGTATGATAATGGGTCTGTGCTTGCAGTCGAATTATTGAGACTAATCTACTATCTACTGAAATTGATTCGACCTTCAAACTTTGCGTTTCAACTTTTTCCTTTGAATTTTCCGTATTTTATTCTATCTTTGGGTTGATTAGAATTGTCAACAACAATTGACGCGCCGAAACGTCAGAAGATGTTGACGAGTTTTTTTAGCAGAGCTGCAGCACGAAAATTTCATCATCAATATCATCATTTTAATTTTACGTCCCCTCCCTAACCCAAAATGCGATTGTGATACCTAAGTTTACGTGTTTGCTATATTTTTCCTCTCGCTTGAATTCAGTTTACATGTTCATAGTAAAATACGTTTCTGTATTTTAAATATTCCCGCTTTCACTTACTTCCATTTATATTTTTCCTTTGAGTAAAGTGAGTCAACAAACATGGATGCATTAAGTGGGAAACACGCAAACATTCAAAATATATATTGTGCAAAAGATCTTATTTTTGCCTCCGTTTGATTCATACCTTAAGCACACAGTAGATTAGAGCTCTCGTACATTGTATTGTATACCCTGGGAAAGTATATTTGAGGTTCTGGAAATGTGCATATGAATCCCTTAGAAATGACTAAAACACGGGAGCTTCACGGGGCCTCCGGCCCCCTGGACCCCTGGCCAGGGCTTTGCCCTGGACCCACCGGGGCCCTTACGGCCCCCTGGACCCCCAGTCGGACTGTTTATTTTCCGCCCCCCCTAACTACAAATCCTGGATCCGCCTATGGTATACTTATTTCTAAATGCCATGAATAATTTAGTACTTATTTGTTTCCGCCTATGAAATTTGTAAAATATTGACGGATTCGCCAAATTTTAGCGTTTCTACTTAATTCAAAGTAATCACACAATTTCAAAACAATACTCCAACTTCTTCAAATTAAACTAGCAAGGCTCTTTATTGTTTTCTCTACTTGACTGCCGAATTGAACAATCTTCCGTCAATGATCGTAAAATTTCGGGAATGTTCGCAAATTTACGGAGACTTAAATTTTCACTTAAAATAGTCGTGTTAGAAAAAGCTAAAAAGGACCAAAATGTTTTAAATTTAATTTAATAAAAATTAGTTTAAACAATAGCTTAATATTTTTTGCTAAATATGTAACCTGTGTTTTTTTTAATTTATAATTTGGATAAAAGATATTAACAATAGAATACGTAAGGATAAGCGAAAAAATCCAACTTTCCCTATAGTTTCTAAAAAAATAAAAGGGAAAATAGGGTGGCTATATTCAAAGTCAAAAAGGACCAAAATATCGTTAAGATAAATTAAAATTTAAAAAAACCATCTTAATCGGCAGAAATTTATCTTTAATATGTACTATGGGTTTTTTCGACTGTTTAAGAAATAAAAATGTAGTAAAGAAAAAACTGAATTGGTCCTTCATAATCTATTGAGAAATTCGTTATCGATTTTTGCTAACCGATGATGAGCAAAGTTGGATATGGCTCCAGGAACAAGGGATCGATGATTAAATCGTGTAGTAGATCTCGAACGTTGTACAGCATCCTGTGAAAAGGTTGACCACTGACAGATAGTGGTCTATTACTTTGCTGACACCCCTTATAGATGATGATTTGTGACATATTATCGATGTTTTAGTAATTTTCAA
>JAZAYU010001587.1:0-22666 GCA_038501625.1 Corbicula japonica | reverse complement strand
AGTGACGGAGTCTATTTAAAAGAACTTAGAAAATACGCCGCTTCGCTAACGCTAACGCTGCGCCCGTGAATTAACAACAACAACAACAAACTTTTATTGCAACTCATGATATATACATGATTTTGGCAACGAACACAAGAAAAATATATTACACTTATTTATATTATGTGACGCATGCAGTAATAATTTTTGTTAAGATAAATCACATACAGTTCATTCAATATTATTACCAGCGTTCCTGAGCAGAAAGGCATCTCTCAAAAATTTACAAAGTTTCACTAATTTACCTTTATTTTTAGTTTTCATAAGTGAGACAAATTTATCATGATTCGGCCAACTTTGGCAAAATTTTGGTAAGAATTTACATCTGATTTCCTTATATTTAGTACAGCACATTAAGAAATGATACTCGTTTTCAACAAAATTTTGGTTACAGTTTAAACAGATTCTATTTGTTCTTTCTATGCCTGTATATCTACCAGTTTCAATGGACAGACTATGTGACGACAAACGAAAACATGTCAACAACTTCCTCAATTTATCATTATCTACCGATACTAGATAATTCTCAAACTCAAAGGTGTTTTTAAACTTTTTATAGTATTCTGGTTTTGGCGACTCTATTATAGATGTATGCCACTGTTGAAGGAACTGGTCTCTGAGACGCTGTTGTAATATTGGAAAAAGTTTAATATTTAATATTTTAAGATTGCCACAAATGACTAAAGCCTATTTCATCTAAGGTTCTTTTAACAAATTTAATCCATGGAATACAGTGTATACTATCGACATTTATGCGTTCCTTTATATATATACATAACAGATTTAGGGTCAGACATAATTTTGAGCCAGTATTTTAGAACCCGTTCTTTACATAAAATTGAAAGGGGGTAACGGCCAAGTTCGCCTAATACACCCATATTTGGTGTCTGGCTTTTAACTCCTAGTATGTTTTTACAGAATTTAATATGTATTTTATCTATCTCTTGTGAGGTATTATATATTCCCCATACTTCCGAACAATATAACAATATTGGCATTACCATTCTATCAAACAATAATAACTTAGTTTTAATATCGATCTTCACTCTTGAAAAAATAGAGTACAGACCATTTAGTGCTACAGATAGGCCGGTGGCCAGGAACATGTTTGTTCCCCCCCCCCCCCTTGGGGAATTTTGTAGACATGATTTTTCTGAAAGCCTGTTATGTCCTGGATATTTTGCAGTTTGTTTGCACTCTGGCGAGTGGGGCATAAGGGAGTTACGGAGGTTTTAATATGTTACCCCTAAAATTTGTAGAAAAAGTATATCGATTTTGAATCTTTAATTCTGCTCTATTCCAGATACGATTTAATAAAACTTATATTTTTGTATAAGGATGAAGTATTATCTGTCGATTGATGTAGTTTTCATTTCAAAATTTTTGCACTTAGGTAACATGTTTAGTGTATAACATACATAACCCTAAAAAGATGTAATTTAAGTCAGAAACTTACCTGTAGGATTTTTATTTGTAATCAAACTTTGGCAATAATACATGTTTTTGAAAGCTGCATGATCAAACAATATAAAACAGTGTGATTTTCATAAAAATCACACTGGCATTTGTAATAATTTTTCCATAATCTTATATGTTACCATATCGCTAATTCAAACATTTTATTCATGTTTTGGGATAAACAAGCATAAAATATAGAGTTTAATTAAATTATTGAGCTTTATAAATGTAAGTGTTCTTGAAACTTGTATGACTTCAAATTTTCAACATACATAACATATGTTACTTATTAAAATAAGGCTTATTTCCTTGTTTTTATTTAATTGTAATGGTGTTAGCTGATATCTATTTGAAGAAATTAACTATGTGTGCTCTGTGCAATGTCCTGATGTTTGTTAGCCCTGTGAAAATTTTTAATTACCTTCACAGATGTTTTTTAAACTAATATTACTGATTGAATTAAGTATTTTCTCTTAAACTGATATTGTTGTACAAAGAACTGATTACATTTACAAAACTGTATCATGGCTATTTAATCATTTTAGATTAAATTATAAAATAATCATAGTAAGATGTCTGTAGTGTATAATATGTTATGTTATGTTATGTTATGTTGTTAAAAGCTTTTCCATTGTAAACCTTCTCCGTAACATATAATTCCGAGGTTACAATATTGACAAAGTACAATGCATTTATGAAATAAATTCTAAAAAAAATAATTTTTAGAATTGGTTCCAAAAGTAAAAAGACAAGAGATAAAATATTGCTTTGGAAAGTGTTACAAACAAAACTAATTAAAATTAAATATATGTTACCTAATTATTAAAATATTTTTTTTAGAAAGATCACCAAATAAAATAAATTTCTAAACCGTGTTTTAACCGGTAGTTTGTATCTAGATTACAGTAGAGTCATTCATAATGTGAATATGAACTTTCTATGAACTATATTTACTAAAAACAAGGTTGAAAGCACCAGTTCTGGTCTTTTAGAGCAATAATAACTGACAATTCTGTTAAATAAAAAATGTGAAATAAGAAAAATAAATTGTCCTAAATGAAACATTATTGTTTCCATTGTTCAAAAAAAGCTTTAAATGTGTTAAGAATTCCTTAAGATCTTTGTAGAATGTTATTTTTCTTAAAGACAAATAAGTGTTAAAGAGAAACATTCTAATTTGAAAGACAAACTGTGTAATGCAGGTGATGGTAAGCAAATAGACAAGTTAACTTTGACTTTTGTATAATAATTTTTTAGGTAAAAATTCTTTTACTTGAGGCAAAAAATTTACTATATAATGCTCATGCTGTTTCAATGTTTTACGAATTCTACACTGAACCTTAGTATTTTAGATGAATAAAACTACTTTTAAAAACATTTCGAACATCAGATATATAATTTAATCAGCTAAATTGTGTAAAGTTTAAATTCAGTAGCTTTTAAATTTGTTATAGATCAACTTTACCATAATATAATATTATATAAAAATATTTATCAAAATGTTAATTTACTAATTATTTGCAGTTTCTTGCTTTTCTTTTCTTTTTATTTTTGCTGATTATTAAAGTAAAAATTGGTAACATATTACAGGATGACTAAAGACATAAATAGAATAATAAAATTATAAACAATGTTTCAACAGTTTTTAGAGTATCTGGACAGCTTTAGACTGGATGCACAAGCCCATGATTAGTGCAAACGTAAGCTGTATTACAATGTTGTCACTGAGCCATATTGATAGGTTTATTGTTAATTTAAAAAGATTTAAAATAGGACGAACTTGAACCATCTACATCATACACATTTATTTCAAGACATATTGAGCAGTACACAGATCATTAACCTCTAAAGTTTAACTACGTTTAAATGAAAAATACATTACTGTTCAATATTACCAGCATCAATACCTTAATTTGCTTTTGTAACACAATTCTATATATATATTACCTATTTTAATACAAGATACATAAAGTGCAGGGAGGTTGGTAACTAAAATACGTTATTTTGGGTAACATATTTAAAAATGGTGATTTACGATATGGTATTTATTTTTATTATGAGATAAAGCTAACTAATCGTTAATACTCATGAAGAGGTGTATTTAAAAAAAAAAACAATTACACCAAAACTTCAAATTTATTTACCATAGGCATAAGTATATGATAAAGCATAATAGTAAAAAGGTGAAATATGCATATCAGGAAGTCACATATAACTAAAGTTATAGATAATATTAATAAAGTTTTTAACACAGTTTACCTTTAAATCATACAAATTCAATATGTCTTTAAGAGTTTATTTCTTTATAATTTATTTCATTTATAAATATTTTATTTGCTATCTTTGAGATGTTTTTTTCCATTGTTTTTTTTTTCAGATATTTTGGTTTTTGGAATTTACAAATATATGTATTTATTTACATACATTAAACAAGAAATGTGCCTCAATGTGACTTTATTACATTTAAATACTGCAGTCTTATTTATATTAATGAAATAAGCAAATAAAACAGAAATTCTTTATTAATGTAAGTAAGAAATGTTGCATACAACTTTTTAAACTAGGTTTTGATGATAAGTAACATATCTTAATTACTATTTATAGACCTATACCTTAGGTTGCAGATGTTTTATTGCATTAAAAATTTAAAAAAAACATCTCCCTGGTGTAGAAAAAAATAGGTTTATTTCAGAACTTTTATAATTGCCAATTATTTCTTCAATGCATAAAATTTTCTCAAAGGTCACATATTCAAACAGGCGTTACGGTAAAACGCCCCACTCGCCAGAAAGCAAACAAATTGCAAAATGCGAGGAATGGGATAGGCTTTCAGAAAAACAAACCCTTCAAAATTCCCCCAGAGGGCAGGGGGGTCTATTGGCAGCTCAAGGTCTAATACATTTATGGCTTGTTTTCCCATTTTCTTTTCTTTCGGTAACATATTTCAATATAGCGTTACGGGCTTATGTCTTAATGTATATCATTGTATTATATTTGTCCTGATGTCCCATTTATCTTACTATATTTTACTTATAAGCACAAATTACTTGCTACTGCACGTAAGAAATGATTCATACATTTTATTTTAATAGGTTTTTATGTTAAATAACATAATTTTATCACTATTTTAGACCAATACCTGAGGTAAATGATTTTTTATTGCATTAGTAATGTAGGTTAGAGCTTTCTGGTGTAGAATAAATATGTTTAGTTTAGAACTTTTACAATTGTCAAATATTTCATTCTTACACAAACTTTTTTCAAAGGTAACATATTCAAACATGCGTTACGGAAAAACGCCCCACTCGCCAGAGTGCAAACAACTTGCAAAATGCGTAGAATGGTATAGGCTTTCAGAAAAACATACCCTTCAAAATTCCCCCAGGGGGGGGAGGGGGGTCTATTGGCAGCTCAAGGTCTAAGAAGCTTGATCAGAAAGTGCTTTCACTGCATCATTTAAAAGACCATTACGGGAAAATTAAATACCTAAATAGCAAAATGAATCTACTATTTCTAACCTTTCGTTATTAATGTAAAAATCATTATCTCTTTGATTTCTCTTTCTACTAAATATACAAATTTTAGTCTTTTTGATGTTGATTTTTAAACCCCATTTTAATGAGTACATATACAGACTATCAATTTGAGCTTGTAAACTCTCTGGCGTTGTAGTGAACAGAACCATGTCGTCGGCAAATAAAAGCATATATATACACAGCTGATTAAGGTCACTTTCTGATAAAGCGTTAAAATCAATGTTACAGGTGACGTCATTTACGTATAGAAGAAAAAGTATCGGCGAAAGAGGCTCTCCCTGTTTCAAACCCAACGTGACGTCGAAAAATTCTGATAGTGACTTATAATTTTTCACACAGGCCGAAACGTGGCTATATATGGAATTTAACATCTTAAGCATTTTGTCACTTAAACCTATTTCAATGAGTTTGTGCCATAGCGCTTCTCTGTTCACAGTATCGAAGGCCTTTTCGTAGTCAACAAAACAGGAATAAAGGGACAATTTGTTAGAAATCAATTTCTTTATAATGCTATGTAAAATAAAAACACAGTCTGAAGTACTCTTATTGTTCCTAAAACCAAATTGTAGATCATTAAACACTTGATTATCTTCGCACCATTTGTTTATCCTATTTCTAAGTAGAAGGCTAAAAAGTTTTGCCATAGTATTTATTAGAGTAATACCTCTATAATTTGAAGGATCAGCTTTATCTCCCTTTTTGTAAATAGGGACGATAACTCCCTTCGTCCAGCTGAGAGGATATACACTGTCTATATACAATTTGTTAAATATTGTAACTAAAAATGGTGTAATAAAATGTTTCGCTTCAATGAAGAAGTCGGAAGTCAGATTATCGTACCCAGGTGCTTTATTGCGCACCAAAGTAGAAATTGTTTGGTTAACTTCTTCCTCATTGAAGGCTTTATCTAAGCATTCAATATATATTTCATTATTATTATGGATATGTATAAAATCTACATTGTCGGTTCGGTCTGCTGATATATTAGGTTCGACATTAAGCAGATCTTTGTAATACGCGGTAAACTCTGAGAGATTAATTTTATGGTTTGAATTGCTTTTTTTTTTATTTCTGTATTGGTTAACCTTGTTCCAAAATGCCTTTGGCGTGCGTTTGCTCATTTCGGACAACGTTTTTTTTTTCTTGGTAATTAAATTTTGTTTTAGCTTTATGTTTTACTTTTACAAACAGTCTTCTACTTTCAAGAAATTTGAATTTATTAAGATCTGAATTCACCATTTTAAAATTTCGTTTATCCTGTAAAAATTGTTTTTTAGCTGCTTTACAATCATTATCAAACCAGGCACATTTCCGTTTCTTTTGTAAACCATTTCTTCTATTAATAATTTTTCCATATGTTTCAAATGAGCAATCATGTATTATGTTTGTAAACAATTTTATATTATCATCTAAGTCACCTATGTTTTCAACAATATTTACACATATTTGATCTCGATCAACTCTTTTTGTTTCTAATAAATCAATAAGTCTTTCTTGGCCGCCACGGTTCCAGCAGATTTTAGCTTCTGAGTATAATCTCTCATCTGGTTTACACTGATTTTTAAATAATAAATTATACTCAATAGGACAATGATCAGAAAATTCGTTCAACTCTAAAACATTCATATACTGAATTTTATTAAAGTTCTTGGAATTAGTTATCATGTAGTCAACTACGCTGGAACCCTGGCGGCCCCTACCTACACAGTGATAAGTAAATAAACCTTCTTCTAACCTTCCATTAGTAATTTGAATATTATTTTCCTTACATAATGTTAATAGTCTACGACCAAAAGTATTAGCTATTTTGTCATAAGATTTCCTTTGCGGGAGAATTGCATAGTCAATTTCCGGTAAATTTACAAAACGCAATAAGTTTAAATCTTCCACATAGTCACACAACTCTCCTGTACGACTGTTCATGTCTCCACATAAAAAGATTTCCCCTAACTGTTGGTACCTCTGTATGTCAACAGTTAATTGATCGAAAAAATCATACTGGAATAAAGACGAGTTTGTACTATTATAGACCGACGTGCCCTCCGGTGGAATATAACAAACGCCTAAAAATTTGTCACTTTCATCTGAATGTAGTTTAAACCATAATACACCATTTGGATTTATATTAACAAGCTCTATTAATCCGTTTAAGAATGATTTATAATAAACCGTTATGCCTCCACTGTTTGGCCTTTTTATTGGTTTTTGGTCTTGGACAGTCAAAACATTCAAAACCGTTTATGTTTATATTTGACACTCGCGAGTTCCATGTTTCTGTAAAAATTAATAAATCGTAACTTTTGATAAAATTTAAAAAGTCACTATCATCTAGTTTGTTTATAAGACCCTGCACATTCCACTGGAGAACAGAGATAGTATTTTGTTCGCTACTGGCCTATCCCTGAAGCATCTCGGGCTCTTCTGACTCCGCGTTGAAATTCTGTTGGGTTGGTATAGAAGATCGTCTAGACGGTGTACGCCTGCCACGAATCACTATCTTGTCGTAAGATATAACTGCGTCGTATCCGTCGTTACGAGCCTTCTTAAGGTCAGGTATTAAACTTTTGCGTTTTTCCTGAATTGCCTTAGAGTATTGGTCACTGACCCTGTAATCGGTGTCCTTTAATTTATCAAAAGAAGCCTTCTTAAATGTTATTTTGTCTGGAGTGTATATAAAATTTGCAACGATTGGTCTCGTTTTGCAGGCGATGTATTTGCCGATGCGATGAACTCTAGGCAATTTAATTGATTGTCTAGCGCCCTTAATATCTAGCGTATCTTCGCAAAAGTTTAATATTTTTTCACGGCAGTTTTCAGCTTTCCGTTCGTCCGCGGTTGTCTCCTCTTTGAAGCCGAAAAACAGTAGATTATCCCGCATTGATCGGGCTTGTAGATCAACTACTTCATCTGAGAGTCTACTGTTTTCTGTTTTTAATACATTATACTCCTGCAAAAGCTTATCTTGTTTTGACTGTTCAGACCGTATTGATTTATCGATTTGTTCTTGTTTGATTTTCAGTTCATCACAAAATTTAGAATCAAAATTTCTACTAGCCTCGATTTCAATAAGCTATCGACTTTGTTCGTTCAATTTCAATTCCATCATTGTAATTCTAGTATCCAACGATCCAACTTTTTCACTTATCTTAATTACTTGTTGCTCGATGTGGTCGAGTTTGTTCAAACGCTTGTTCATTTGTTCAAGCTTATCAAGCACCATCTGGTTATAGCTCGGGGGGGTTTGGTAGATTTACTTGTGCTTGGAACTGAGGCGACCTTTGACTATTATACTGTAAGGGGGTATTATAAAAAGAGTTCTGCATGTTGATTGGGATTGGGGTTGGAGTGCTGGTCAGTGGGTATGGGTTGTTCTGCGCCATCATAGGGTGGTTTTGTATACCCGGCTCTAGCGTGGAGCTACCACACAGGAGTTGACTATAATATCCATTGTGTTGACATTCTTGACTGTTATTTATACCTGTTTTACCACCCGTATTGTCACACATAGCGAATCTTTTGTCCGGTGGATTTTCGCTCACATTATTTAGAGAGGCTTCAGTCTTTGTTCGTTTTTGTGACTTCGATGGTTCAGAGTTCTGTTTTTCTCCCTTTCCTCCTTTTCTTCCCATTAATCCTTATAAACTATTAAAACATGTCAGTGCACTGATATAATCCAACAATTCTAACACATACAAATAGATTTAATCAATTTAAAATCCAAAATTTTAAAGTTTTTATCACAGAATTCAAAATTTTCCAGCCATCTTTACACGCATGCGCATACAATGACGTAATTAGATCTAATATGACGTGCGCCAGATAGCGGTTAGTGTATGATTTTGATTGTTAATAGTTTTTTATGTGATGCTGTAGTTTGCTGATTTTTTTGTAAAAATATGATTGACATATTCCGATTTAAGCTTGTTTAAACTTTATTTGTGGTATTTTGAGTAATATAAAAATCATAACAAAAGTCTACGTTATTTTGGATCATCCCTCGTACATCTAAAATTAAGAATTAAGTGTAATGTTTGCAATAAAAAATCAATGTATAACTTAACGATTACTGATTTCAGGTAGCAGAAGACATGATTGGTGAAATGTGAACACTGACGACTTGGCTAACGTCTACGGACAACAGTGATAACACATTATTTCAACATGTTCAATGAACAATTAATTTTATAATCATGATGATATTTAACCATTTCTTACCGTTTTCGGGCATTTTTGCCGTCAAAGTTAACAAGTACATGTAACAATATCTTCATCCATCAAACATAAATTCTTATTCTGAATTATAGTTTGCTTAGCGATGAACTAGTAAGCTTATACATGTACTATCTTATCTTATTTTTATGTCCGTTGCAAAGCTTTTTATACGAGTGTGTGTCTTTTTTTTACTTTGGATGTTTGTCATACAGGACATATTATTTAGTGAAGTTGTATTAGGTTGAGCCTTCGGGATTACAGATGATAAGTTTTCGCCGTTAATTAAAGAATACTCACAACATATTAACGTTCAAGAAAAAAATGACAACTTTGCATTGCTATTTTTGTTTTTTTACAGTGTCGAACTGTCTAGAATAATATCAAATCAGGAAAAAAGTGGACAAAATACAGTGGCGCTACTAAATTAAATTTGAATTAAATTTAGTGGTTTAGCAAGAAGTGTTTTTTGTTAATCATATTTATTGCTGGAGTTTTATGTGTTTTTTGAAAATCTTGTTTAATACAAATTCCATATATCCGCTTGACGTAACCTTCTTTAAACTCAAACAAACCGACTGAATAGAACTAAATATTATACTACATAAGCCAAAACGTGCTTAATACATAATGATTTTATCTATTTGGTATACGTGCTTCCATTATTTTGCAAATGCTATCAAAATATAAAATGAACGGATGATATAACATGATTTATATTTGCTTATGCAAGAAACGGATGCATGTTACACGACAAAAAGATACGATTACAGTACGCACGATACACGATAGACCTTCACTTAAAAGTTCAAAGAACTGTAAAGTGCATACATGTAATCATCAGCAATTATTACTTTTAAAATATTTTTAAAACTTTGAAATTTTATCAATTGCTTGCCTCTTTCTATGCACGACTGTCACTGTCTGTCTGTCTTTCTGTCTGTCCGTATGTATGTCTGTCTGTGTGTCAGTTAGTCTTTCTGTGTGAATGTCTGTCTTCGTGTGTCTGTTTTTCTCTAGTTGTCTGTCTGTGTATCTGTGTGTCTGTCTGTGTTTTTACGAGTCTGTTGTATCTGTGTGTCTGTCTGTGTGTCTGTATATCTGTCTGTTTGTCGTCCGTCCGTCAGCGTTCTGTGTTTGACTTCTTGCGTTAACATGGTGGAAGTCTGACGCGGTATGGATAAGTGTGTGGAGGATTGAGTTTAATCTTCTTATAAAAATGTGACGTTCAAATATACTTCGTTCATTGATTTTGAGAAAAGAAATATAATAATATATATTTTTGTTCTTCGTCCATTTTCAAATAAATTTCTTCATTTAACTGTAAATAGAAAGTGTCGCGCTTAAGTGCTTTTAATTTTTTCAGTTAGAAAATTTCTGGCTGGGTGGGTTTGAATAATTATTATAGAAATAATTTCAATAAGTTCATTTTAACCCAGTGGTAACACTATTGTTCGTAGTCGTAAATATTATTTTTCAAAGGCATAATAGGTTGTCTCTTGTGTATATGTATGATCTAACCGTAAAATGCCGTTGATTGTTTTGTCTACTGGCAAAAATAATTTATAAATGGGACAAAGCTGAGAGGCTTTATATGCTATCTTAATAAATCAAATAATTTAAATAATAAGTGCATACAATTGTTAATTTCGCGAGAAAACTAATGAAAACAACAAAATAATTTGTTCTTTACAACCTGAATCGGTCACAATTCAGAATAATACAAAACTCATTTCAACATAGAACTAACTTGTTTTAAATCAGTTCTCGCACGGTAATTTTACGTTGAAATGAATATTGCACTATTCAGAATTATTCCCGTTGCAAGTTTAATAGATGCAAAAACTGTCTAGTAAATGTATTGGTTCGCAAGTCAGACTTCAAATAATAAATAATCACAAGAAGTTAATGTTATCAAAACAATTTGGATGACAGGAAAATCTGTTTTTTTTATTATGTTGATCATACATTTCACAAGAAAGACTAATTGAACAAATAAAAATTTAGGTACGGGTAGAGGACAATATCTTCTTAATTACAAGTGTAGGCTTAAACTCATTTACAACTCACATAACATGCATTCTCAATAAGGTGGAAATAACATTCAATTTTCTACCTATCGCCATTTGGTGGCTACAACTTCCAAGTTCGTTATAGTAAACTTAACTCTTTTTTTACTTGGAGTTTCTATAGTGATAAAAGATCCGTAGATTAACATTTTTTCCACCACGTTTTTTGCTTTGTGCAATAACTGGAAGTATGTCTGTGTTTCTAAGGTTCGTTACTGTCGCCGTGCTGAAGGAACGACTTCTGAATCATATCATGTGTTTAACCTCCACCAAAGTATTACGAATGCGCTTTATTTATTTCGTATTTATACGTACATAAGGAACAATATAATGTCTTTAAAATAATAATAGTAAGTGTATACATACACTGCTGACTGCATGTCGCCGAGTTAAATATACAATTGGAGTGTTTGTTTTGTTGCGGAAATTTACATCCGTGTTTGACTTCTTCACTCGTACCAAGTAAAACAAATAACGCCAAGTAGTGTCTTGCATCAAGTGTTACAAGAAAATTAAGCGGAAAGCGTTTGTTTCGGATTCATCTAGCCCCCAATTTGATATTATTTGGCACCGATTGAAGAATGTAAGGTTCGATCGCTTTTTTATCAACAGTAATAAAGTTCGTTTTGTAAAGTTCGTTATCACGTAATTAATAATCAATAAGCCTTTTAATTAGACTGTCAATTTTCAAACTGTTACCTCATAATTACGACGATTGTGATGTCATATATACGCAGTCTTGCTCCGACTCTCTGGCGGGCATTTTTCCTGTAACATTTATATGCCCTATAATTGATATCTGAAGTAGTAAGAAGATTTATAATTATTAAATAACATGAATTTTATGAAAATTGGTCACCACACTCCCCCCTACTTTAACAGTGTGACAAATGATACCACCTTAAACTACGCTGCATTTAATTGTAAATCCCGCGAGAAAGCGTAAGAAAACAACAAAATAATTTGTTTTTTAAAACGCGTCTGGGACAATTCTGAATAATAAAATATCCATTTCAACATAGAACTAACTTGTTTTGAATCAGTGAACACACGGTAGCTTTTTGTTGAAATGAATATAATTTCATTATTAAGAACTGTTCTCGGTGCAGGTTTTAAACATGCAAACCTCTCTGTAAATGTATTGATTGGCAAGATAGCCTACAAATAACAGGTAAAACAACCAAGATGAAAACATTCACAATAAGGTAATGCTATAAAAAACAGGCATTAAACGAATGTTGATTTTTTGTTTGTTTGTCTTTATTAATTGTATACTACAATTAACAATACAAACACATTGAACAAATAAAAACAGTGTGTTTAGATGGAGGTACATGTACAGGAAAAATCAGGATCAGAGAATTAACTTGGACATCTAGGCATCGTGTTTTCTGTTATTTAACCCTTGCCAACGTTGAAAACCCGAATTGACGTCGTCAGCGTCGAGAGTTTTTTTTACCACATAAACAAAAACCTATACCAAGGCCAGACTGAGGCTGGTTATTTATAGATAATTATATCAAATAATTACTATGTTTACATGTGAAAACGAAAGCAATAACATGATTGGTCAATATTTGTATGATCTGTCTACATCAGCATAGAAACCCCTGCTTTGCATGCTAGTATATATAGAGAAACGGTAGAAGGCTAAAGCCGTCCATAGGGCAAATACGCCGAAAATAATAGGGACGGCTTAATCCGTCCTTATAGCAGTGAGAGGGTGGGACTTGTCACACGTCGGCTTTTAACTTGATATGCGCGAAAGATTGCATTACTCACTATACTGTTTTATATTAGATCTTCCAAAACGTAACGGATAATAGCATTCGAAAAGTATTTAATAAGCCAAAGTATGTTTCCCACAAGCAGTTGCAAATATGAGACTGTTATTGTATGTATGATGTGAAGGGACGAAAATAAAGAATTACTAAGATTTATTCACCTGAGAAAGAGCAGTGACTGAAGTTCTGTTTTTAATTGGTGCGCGTCACGGCAAAACGGCAAAAAGGTGCCTTAGGAATGTTGACGTCAACCTGTAACAAGAAGTCGTGTTGTTTTTTTTAAACAGACACCATTGTGTTTCTTCTAAATTACATGTGCACGCTTATAATGTTTAACAACTCACATTAGCACTATTTGTGGTGGGCGAAAAAATGTCAGAACTGTTTATCTGTATACTATCAGTAACTGGTGTCACATCATGATCACCATATCAGGGTTATCTTACATATAACTGGGACACGAGAAACAAAACTGTCGTTTGCGATTTTTTAACGTTTAATTTCTGGAAAGAGTTTACTATTATGCCGTATCTTTTTTCCATATCAGATTAGTAACTGATAAAAAAATGACTAACTGTAAAAATGCCTTCTTCAACGCGAAACGCATAACTGTCGCAATACGTTATACATGTAACAATCGTAATATACTGTATATGTATCTTAAAAGTAACAATCTTAAAAATATAATTATGTAACAGTTGTTGTTAACATCCTGTTACAAATTATGGACTAAACATCGGTAGATCATCCAAGCTTTCTTCAGGAAAGTTTGCTACTTCATCAGTCTGAGAAAGGTTAAAATTATTCTCATAATTATCAAACTGGTAGAAAATTTTAGCCAAGGACTTTATGTATTAATTGACTCTTTTGTTTGACATACCAATGGCAGATTACAGAAATAAATGCACGGGATTTATTATTTTGTATCCGTATGACGACAAAAGAACTACATTTCCGCGTGAAACCTCGAAAAATCTTGACAAAATTTGCAATTCAGCATAAGTGTAACAATTTACTATAACAATATATAGATGAAAATGAGCACAGGTATTAAAGTATTGCAGGCTACTTTAAATTGAGCGTGTTCATGATTAGTAAATTGCATATTACATTCGATTCCATATAACTAACAATTCATGCATGCATGCATCTAATAGACATTTTAATTATTTAATTGTCAAAGGAACTAGGTGTGATAAGTATGTTCGACAGAACCTTAATCATTTCTTTGGCGAAATCTTGAAACAAACATGAAAAGTGTGTACGCCATCTATAACGTAACTTTGACGAGTAACATCCATTACGGATGAAATGTGAACTTGTTGTAGACCTACCCGGAACAAAGACAGATCCTGCCAGTGTCTTTGTTCGTCTAACAGGTGCAAGAAATGCCTACCAGGGTCTGGTGGAGGTCTCTGCTTTCGGTGAGTGGGGTACCGTGTGCGACGACAGTTGGAACTCTAGTGATGCTAGTGATGTGTGTGGAATGGTAGGATACCAGAGATATTGCAATTTGAATAGTGTAGTTTTGAGGGTACGACTGCCGATTTTTTTTTCTCCGAGCCGATTATTTTTTGCTCCAAGGAAAACTATCGCATAAAGACGCGCGTCGGAAGCGTAGTAGAAAGGTGAAATATGCATATCAGGAATTGCCACATTCAGAAAAAAACAGCCTCCCCACACAGTCAAGAAGAAGAGAGGGGGAGAAAGCATGGTTAATAAAATAATCAGTTTCAAAAAGGACGCCACTAACAAAAAACAAAAATGAGAACCCGAGGGGTTAACGCCTTGGAACGGTCAGTGGCAAATCAAATTGCCACTGGGGGTTTAAACCAGGTTCTAGGGTGCACCAACCTCACACTTGCCCCAACAGGTTCTCGTATCACAAGACAAGTACAAATTGTCTTGGTGAAATAACTCCAACCCACCCATCAGCTCAACAATGTTGTATGCAAAAGCATACAAACATAAAAACATAAGAAGCTAATAGCATTGCAAAGCCAAAGGGCGGGTACTCAATGATCTTTCCGAGACCAGAGCATCTGGAGTAAAATCAGCAAGAACACGATGACAGGGATAAAAGAAACAAATCGAGCTTCTAGGTTCTTTTAAGAAAAGATTTCCCCATTAACCTTCATAAACTCTTAAACCCCTGCCAGCGTCGTGCAATCAAAGAGGTAAGCATAATGATCAACTGCAGAAGGGTTAATCACTAGGCCTGCAGAGCGCTGTAAAATATCATGTTGGTAACCTTTCTTTTTAAATTTACAGATGGTTTTTACGAATAACCGGGAGAAATTAACACTGCCTTTTATCTTTTTAAGTTTATAAATTAAATCTCCATAAAAAACTGGTTGTGAAATACCTTGTTGCAAAAGTGATTTTAAACTGCATTTGTATTTATGAATTAAATCTGGGTATCAGCGATAAAACTTGCAAAAGGGTTTCCTTAATTTGTGATACCGATAACCTTGTTTTAAAAGTTTTTCTGTAATGCAAAGATTACGTTCATTGAAATCATTAACATTGTTGCAAGCTCTTGAAAAGCGAACAAGCTGTGAGATATAAACCCCATAAGATGTTGCACGGGGAACATCGCCGTCTAAAAACGGAAAATTTACTATATTAAAATTAAAATCATCTCTTTTATCATACATTTTAGTAGTGACATAACCATTTTCAATGGACAGATTTAGATCGAGAAAGAGTTATTCTTCATTATAACATTTTCGCAGAAAAGGTTTTTCGACCGTTCTCTAATCTATCCGGAAAATGAAATTTTAAATTGTTTTATTGTGAACACACGAATGTTGATATTCAGCGACTGATGGTGTAAACCATTTCATTTATTCGATGTAAGCCGATCTCTTATTAGTAATGGTTTATAAAACTTAATTATTCTTTTACTCACAGTACTTGTAAAATAGTTAAGACATGGAAGATGGTTTGCAATTATTCAGATGAGCTATTATTTTCTTTAAAGAAATGCATTTAGGATTAGGAACCAGTCTCAATTCTCAAGCATCTGAGACATTTCAGACAATCAGATGCTTGAGATTTGATGCTGGTTTCCATGCAAAGTTTTATAACCTCGGCGTGATTGATTCAATCCAAGATGGCCGCGCTGTAGTAAATTAGGCCGGGGTCACCGGGTGCATTGTGCCCTGGATAAATGCCCCGGAATACTACTGCAGCGTTTCAGTTTTAAGCTCGTTTTCGTTATATATATTAATATGTATTTTGTTTAAATTAAATTTCTATGTGAACTATGATTTTCTTTGTTCATTTTCGACCAAAAGTTTTAAACCAACAGTTTAACGTTAGACCGTTCATCGTTTACCGAACAAAAAGATTTACATACAATGAGCAGCAATTTAAGTACACCTCCTTCAAGAAGATCTTAGTTCACATAGTCTTTAACTTTAAAAATAATACTAATATATAAAATGTGAGGAATTATTTTGTTTCAAAATGATGAGCATTATCATTTATTTATAGACTTATTCAATTGAATGTTCCATTTTCAACATTATCTTGAGTTCGTTCATTGCAATTCATTTCCAACACTATCATGAATGTCTTGGTGGCATATCCAAACAGTTTTATATAGAACCTCTTTGCGATGTTTATGGCCTGTCGAACGTTAAGTTTCGGTACTTAAATATATTTATTTCGTTTTGTCGAGAATATGTGTGTATTTCCGTCATCTCTTTTCTTTTCACCTCCTTCGTATCTTCCATTCTTTCTCCTCTTTTCACTTCTCGTTTTTTATCTAATCTTATCTTATGTATCATACCCTATCTAATCTGATTATATCATTTGCTCCCCAAGTCTATCATACCCTTCTGTTCGTCTGTGGTGACCTCTGGCGTCTTATTGCAATTTCAGAGTGTGACGCCTAAATTCGTGGAAGTCTACAGCATAACACTGAATGTCAGTTAACTCAGCATTTGCACATAGCAAATTGTGAAAAAATAAACATTACAAATTTGTATTAATAACTTTGTAAAAGCAATTTTTAACATTCCACCTTACGTAAAATGACGGGGTCATTTCTTGACACACTTAGTCCATGTATTTCAGCTCATTATGACTCACCCAATTTTCAAAAGTCAGGTACGTTATATGTTTTATACATCACCTTCATTTCAATGATATTCATTTGAGTCGAATAATTAATTCGTTTTTCAATGTACCGTTGTATGACAAAGATACTATGGACAGTATCTTTGTATTGGGAAAGGCTTAATAAAATATTAATTATAGTTTAAGGTATACATGTAAAATACAACTCCTACGTAATCACAGACAAACAATAAATACTCGAACTTTGCAAAATCAGTTGAAATAAAAACAAAGCCAATTTCATATGACATTTCCTTGTAATTTATACACTTCAATTCTTATTCATAGGAAAGCAAATCGTTTTTGCGGACACACTGCAATATTTTAGCTTTAAAATGTACCTTAAACATGCGCATATTTTTAACGTAACTTGCCAACAATTACAACCATTTAAAACTTGAACTGTTCAAACAGTTGAAAAGTAACATAGTCGTATATACAATTGGTTTGCTTTAATTGTAATTAACTAAGTACATTTCTAACTATATCATTTAAAGTAATGAATCTAACCTCGATTTGTAAAACAGTTAACGTACCTGACATGGTGCTAATCGGTTGTGTTTGTGCTCAAATATTTCTGTTGAAACAGATGTATAATGGCAAAATATGTGTGCATACATTACATAGTGCCAAGAAAATGAAAAAGTAGGGGAAATAAGCTTTTTATTTAAAGAATCGTGTTGCATGTACACGTACCTGACATCAACGTACTTGACAGTCAATTTTCAATTTTCTGCTATGAAATCAATATATAAACTGCCACTAAGGCATATTTTACTTCAATAAAAAGATAAGACTGCATGACAAACGAAGAACAATGGTTCGGAAATATAATTTCAAAACTACGGACGAGCAAGTCAGTATACTATTTAACGTACCTGACAAATTCTAACGTCCCACCTGTAATTTTATTTTTTCTCAATTAATCTTAGATTTGGTGATTCGACGATTGCATTTTAGTTTGTTTCATTCCACATAATTATATATAAAGATTTAGTAAGCCAAAGTTTAATGTTTATTGATGACGTCTACGTTTGTTAAAGTAAGGTTAAAAGTATTTAACGTTACTGACCAGTATATTCGCGACAATCATTTTACAAATCTCGGTTAGTCAGTTTATCGGAGAATTGTATAATTTTAAGTTACTTCGAATAAACTAAACCATACCCGTTAAAACATGGCCTAACATCTGTGTTTTGTTTCTTATTAAGCTGAAGGTTTACGTTAATATTTATATAGATCCCTTTGCGACAGACGATTTCTAGGAATGTTCGGCTATTCTGATGTCAAATATGTCGATATGAATAATTATAATTCAATTCTGGTGTTCGTATGATGTTTGCTATATATTAACCATATCGAAATACAAGTTGAACCAACATTTCTTGCTTATATCACTCAGAGAAATGACTTCGTCATGAAAAAAGTGAAAATGTCATTTTATCTGACATTCAATGATAAGTGCCCAAGGTTATAAAGCTGAGCATAGAAACCAGTCTTAAATCTCAAGCATCTGATTGGCTGAAATGGCGACTGGTCGCCATTTCAGCCAATCAGATGCTTGAGATTTGAGACTGGTTTCCAAACTCAGCTTTATAACCTTCAACCATGGAATGGGGTGTGGGAGATTGAGTGTAGTCCTCATATAAACTTATGACGTTAAGCATAATTAATTGATTAAGAGATAAAAAATGCTCATTTCTAACGTAGCTCTTTCATCGATTTGCATATCTCCATTTATTTGCAAATTGAAACTGTCACGTTAAGTGTTTTAAAGTAGTTAAAATTAAGCTGGGTGAGTTTGAATAGTTATTATTATTGAAAGAAGATAAATAATTTCATATTATCCCAGCGGTAAAATTATCGTTTGGAGTCGTAAATTTGTTTTGCCATTCACATAAAAAGTTGTCCCCAGCGTTAATAAATATGTAATATCTAGCCGTAAATAATATTGCGAATGTCATTTATGGTTGTGTCAACGTGTTACAATAATTTATTTATGAGAAAAAACAAAACAAACCAACGTTTTATGCTATCTAACATGTAATTAATCAAATGTGTTTTGAACAGCTTATAACTATATTTACATTGTAACAGTACGCTGCATACAATTGTCAATCCCGCGAGAAAGCTAATGAAAACAGCACAATAATTAAAAAAAAAACTGTTATTTAAAACCTGAGACTGGGACTCTTCTGAAAATGCAATATTCATTGAAACATAGAACTAATAATTAACAGTTAACGCATGGTGGTTCTACGTTGAAATAAACGTTGCATTAAACCGTTGCCGGTTTTTAATTTGTAAAACTTGTCTAGTAAATGTAATGGTTGGCAAATTAGCCCTCAAATAACAAATATTCGCTAGAAGTTTTTGTTATCAAAACAAATTGGCCTACAGGAAAATCTGCTGTTCTATTGGTTTTCTTTGGTAATTTGATAATATATTTCACAAGACAGACACATTGAACAAATAAAACAGGTACGGGAAAAAAATCTTCTTAATAACAAGTGTGGGCTTAAAATTATTCACAACTAAAATAAGTATAGTTTGTGTGTGAAGGATGGGGGCGTAAAATGTCTTCATGTTATGTTATCAGTATAATATCGGTACGGGTGTCACTTAACGACGATCGCTTTATCGGGGTTTTCCTCAACTTTGTAAGGGGAAATGCCAGCTAGCCCAATCGGTACAGTGGTCTTCCCCTTCAAAGTGAGTACTATTACCAGTAAAATATCAGTTACTGGCGTCATATAATCACGGCTACTAAACGCGCACCTCCAGTCCCGACGGTGATACCGGTAAAATAAGGTGCGCGTATTCCGATGAGCGAGGTGCGTGTACAAATTCGACAACAAAAAGGTAGGTGATGTCTTTTTAGCAATATTTTCACAATCTGTACAAACGTTGCGAAAAAAGTAAAAACATAGTTCGACCTTAATTAGAATAAACTTTACGTGCACTGAGTAGTTTCCCTGAAATCGTTGGATTCGCTGAGATTTCCTCATTTTCCCTCGAAACTGAAGTGAGATTCAACAGGTTGATCAACGGAAAATCAGTAGTTTTTCTCCAAAATGACTATTTGCTCCATATCTATTGTAACAGACGATCAGCATTAGTTATAAAACATACTTAAATCTTATTTTCCGTTGTGAAATCGATTTTATAGAGATACTTTCTGTCAAAATTTGATTGGGACTGGAGGTGCGAGCTCAGGACTGGAGGTGCATTATAAAATTTGTAAGGATAAAAAGTTACAAACGCGGAGTAGGTAAATGAGCAAATAAGGTAAACGAGTAAGGAAAGGAAAAAAATACGTCGCATTATTATCATTCTGGGATCTCACGTCATATATATTTATTGCAATTTTGATAGAATACACACTTATAAACACTAAATTTGTCAAATTATTTACTTCAAAGAAATCATCTAAAACGAAAGAACTGCTTTTTATGACCATTCAATGTTAAGATCCATTTCTCCCAGTAATGATTGAACATCAAACACTCCGGTTGAATTTAAAATGCCAGCTGAAATTTTAGATGTTCTCGGATGCAGTGTAATCTTGAAATACCTGATGATGGTAAGAATGAATATATAGATGACATGTTGAGAGACAAACCAAGTGATCATTTTCGGTATGAAGCAAAGATTGAATGGTCATCAAAAAGCAGTTATTTCTTTTTAGATGATTTTTTTAGTAAATAAATTGACAAATTTTGACGAAGGTGTTTTTCCAGCGGAATCAAGAAGCTTTGTTTTCTTTCTATATGGGGAACGTCCAGGTGAAAAAATAACTGGTTTTCTTTTCAGCAGTTCAGAAATTTTCTTGGTTCTGGAAAGTTTAAGCCCTTGTCTCTCTTTTTTAATTTTGAAACCCATTTTTTAAAATGTATGGCTAATGTCTCATGGGTGCCTACAACAAAAAAGTATAGTACTAGATAATATAATAAATAAAACAGTTCAATGCTTTTTCAAATGAGAAACTCTCATGAAAGTATTATAACAATAACATAAATGTGTAAAGATATTTTGATGACTGGTCACATTTAAATTGACTTGTCCGTCAGATGTCTATTATTAAGCACTATATATTTATGTTTATAAGTGTGTATTCTGTCAAAATTGCAATAAATACACTTAACAACTTTTTTAAGTATACACCTTCGTACTGGGGCATTACTGGCTTGATTTTTGGGCTATTGCCCTAAAACTTTTAATAAACCTTGCAATGGATGCTAACTTGTTTATTAGTAAAACTTAATTCAAAATTACCGACAAATTGACTGCTCAAAATCATTTAGAATACTGACACACACAGAATACAAATTCACACAAACAGTTAATAAAGCGGATGTTCAACTTAATAAACGAATTACGCGTACATATAAATGAACATATGGAACCTAGAAATATGCAAGTCTTCTATTTCTGTTAAATTAAAATCATTTCATTCTTATCTTAATGTTTTATAACTGTTTACACACCAACCCACTTTTGGGGCAAATCAGTTTGAATGCAAAAAATGTAGTCGCATATCTTTTAGTTTTCTTATATGCCTGTTATATTTGACCAATTTTTTCTAATAAATCAGTTAGTATTTATTGCATTTTATTGAAAGTTTTAGAGCTCAGTTATCAAGCCAGTAATGCCCCAGTACAAAGGTGTATACTTAGAAAGGTTGTTAAGTGTATATATGACGTGAGATCCCAGAATGATAATAATACACCGTATTATTTTCTTGTCCTTACTCGTTTACCATATTAGCTCATTTACCTACTCCGCGTTTGTAAGTTATTATCCTTACACATTTTATAATGCACCTCCGGTCCCGAGCTCGCACCTCCAGTCCCAATTAAATTTTGACAGAAAGTATCTCTATAAAATCGATTTCACAACGAAAACTAAGAACTAAGTATGTTTTATAAATAATGCTGATCGACTGTTACAATAGATTTGGAGCAAATTGTGATTTTGGAGAAAAACTACTGATTTTCTGTTGATCAACCTGTTGAATCTCACTTCAGTTTCGAGGAAGAATGAGGAAATCTCAGCGAATCCAACGATTTCAGGGAAACTACTCAGTGCACGTAAAGTTTATTCTTATTAAGGTCGAACTATGTTTTTACTTTTTTGGCAAGGTTTTGTACAGATTGTGAAAATATTGCTAAAAAGACATCACCTACCTTTTTGTTGTAGAATTTGTACACGCACCTCGCTCACCGGAATACGCGCACCTCATTTTACCGGTATCACCGTCGGGACTGGAGGTGCGCGTTTAGTAGCAGTGATAATGCCGATCACTACATCAGGGTTATCCGTACACTTGTTGGGTGGTAAAATGTGTCTCTGCTGGCACAATCGGTTGAGTTGCCAATGTTATGTAGCTAGGCGCTGTCGCCGAAAATGTTTCGATTCTACAGTATAGTTTTTCAATATAAAT
>JAZAYU010001586.1:0-22678 GCA_038501625.1 Corbicula japonica | reverse complement strand
AACCCTACTGAATTTGGGGTCAGTAGGTCAAAGGTCAAGGTCACAGGGGCCCGAAGAGTGAAAACCGTTTCCGCTCAATAATTCGAGTACCCTTTGACCCAGAGCCTTCAAACTTCATAGGATGACAGCCCTTATTGAGTAGAAGAACCCTATTGATTTTGAAGTCAGTAGGTCAAAGGTCAAGGTCACAGGGGCCCGAAGAGTGAAAACCGTTTCTGCTCCATAACTTGAGTACCCTTTGACCCAGGGACTTCAAACTTCATAGGTTGATAGCCATTATAGAGTAGAAGAACCCTATTTATTTTGGGGTCAGTAGGTCAATGGTCAAGGTCACAGGGGCCTGAAGAGTTTAAACCCTTTCCGCTCAATAACTGGAGTACCGTTTGACCCACAGCCTTCAAAATTCATAGGGTGATAGCCCTTTTTGATTAGAAGAACCCTATTGATTTTGGGGTCAGTAGGTCAAAGGTCAAGGTCACAGGGGCCTGAAGAGTGAAAACCGTTTCCACTCAATAATAGGAGTTCTATTTTACCCAGACCATTCAAACTTCATACGATGGATGTCCTTATTGAGTAGAGGACTCCTATTGATTTTGGGGTCAGTAGGTCAAAGGTCAAGGTCACAGGGGCCCCGAAGAGTTAAATCCGTATCCGGTCAATTACTGGAGTACCGCTAGGGTAATAGCCCTTATTGAGTAGAAGAACCCTATTGATTATGGGATCAGTAGGTCAAAGGTCAAGGTCACAGGGGTCTGGGCGCAGGGGTGGGGGGGGGGATGCGGCGCAGGGGGGAGACATGCGTTTTTCACAAAAAACATCTAGTTCTTGTTGCAGTTGCAACCAAATGCAAAAAAAATTAAAGATCATTAAATTTTATTCACCAACTGCAAGGTCTTGAGAGCTAATATTTGGTATGGTGTATGTGGTTGTCTAAAACGTCAAGATGGACACCTGGGAAAAACATGCTTGACTGAGAACAAGAATTCTTCAGCTGACTTTAAATTGTGGTCAGTTTTCCAGTTTGAAAAGACTGTTACCAAACTATGTTGGAAAAGAGTTTATGCAAAAGAGTGAATGCAAAAGATGTCTTTACAAAAACAATAATTTTCAAAAGGCAAAGTCAAATTAAGGGAGGTAATAAAAACAATATTATTTGATAATTTGCAACAACTGTTTGTTAAATAAATTAAGATAACTTTAGACTTTTTTATTAGGATAATCTGCAAAATATTTGCATAGTTTTCTAAAATTATTGTTTTTTTTTATGGAACCACTCAATTGATAAAAGTTAAATTATTGTTAAACTTAAATGAACCTGTAAGGAATAATGTCCATCTATTTCCCAAGTAGGCTTTGGCTTTTGAAAAATTATTGCTTTTGTATAGAAATTAAATGGCAGTTTGAATTAAAGTTCAGTTATGGTTATAACTTGATAAGTTTTTATCATTTCTCTTGAACCTTGTTGCAATGTTCTTTGTATTTAGGTTGACTAACTTATTTGACTGCAATACTGTTCCATGCAGATTAAATAAATAAATGGAATCGTATTCCGGAACTTCTAGAGTAGTGAAGGGCATATAATTTTGTATGATGTATTGCCTACAGGTTCTCAATAGAGTTTGACCAAAGTAAGGCCTTGGGGTCAATTTTGACTGAACCCTTTTGGACATTGTAACCCAGATTTTTACACACAAAGCAATATTACTATGAGTGGATGGGTCGATGCTGTGTACAGTACTATATAGAAGACAACCAAAAACTCCTATATTTGTTGCAAAAATATTCCTATATTTTCCTACATTTTGGAGATGACCTGGGTGACAGCCTGCATTCATGTAAAAGTGTTGACCAGTCATTTAGTTAAAATGCTTGCTGTTTAACCTCCTATGTAATTCACATACGTAGTTCAGTTTGTGTTTGTACTGATCTGCTTTCACCAGTGATGAAATTCTTTAAAGAGGGAGATTTCAGCTTTTTCCAGTGGGCTGTATCTTTGTTCTGATTAGAAGCACAGGAAACTGGTTAGGCTAACAATTGCAGAAAGATTGCTTATACAAGGCAACAAACAATGCATAAAAACTTCCCTACAATGAACATCCAGAACAGAGGCACCAATTTATATCCTGAAAGATAAATGATCTGAAAAATAGATGTAGTATGTTTTATGATGTTATATACTACTCAAAGTTTGCTAAGCACCAAGAATATTTTGTACATTTCTTCTGGTGTTATAAGTGTTCTGGCCAGACATTAGTTTTATTTCATTTATTCTCTTTTTTCACATGATGAATGACTAACATTCAGTCTTTCAAGTCAAAGTAAAGATGTCAGATAAATCTACATGTATGCAGCATAAATTAAATACATAAAACTACAGGGTCACCTTGTTAGCCTGACAGTCGTTAATGGTTATGTGTACATGGAGGACCTTCTTGATACATTACTAAATGATATATAGTGTAATTTCATATAATGTAGACTTCACAATGATGTATGGTTTACTTGGAGCTATTAGTAGTGTATAACAATGTTTTTCACTGGTATGTTAATGCTGATGTTTTACAATCAGTGTTTTTGTTACCTAGGAGCGAGGAAATGAGCACTTGCAGAAGTTTATTCAAACTCAGAAATACACAAATGAGATCAGGAACCTTGAGGAATCCATAGCAGCCCTGAAGGCTCCGATTGAGAAGCGACTACAGAAACTGTTTGCTCAGAAAGCTGCCGACTTCACTGTAGCAAGGTAAGAGTGATGTACTGGTTTTAAAGTACAAAGGATTTTTCTCTATGTTTATGTTTTTGTTAAGGATAAACATTCAATTTACCAAGTAGTCAGTGAAGCATATTTAGTGAAGATATTATATCAAAAGTGTAATGTAAAGCATTCTGTCCATTCTTTCATCTTGCTTTTGACACTTGCTTTACTGCTATCTCTAAAATTAAAAAAAATCATCTTTTAACTTTTTTTATGCCCCCGCCATGAAATGGCGACGGGCATTAAGAGTTGCTCCTGTTCGATGGTCCGTCCGTCCGATATTCTCGTGAACGCAACTCCTCCTACACTACTGGTGGGAATTTAACGATCTTGACCACAAAGCTTGGCCTGATATGTTGTTGTGCATAAAGGTGGGGTTTCGCTCTTACATGTTCCGTTCAGAAGTTATGGCCCTTTGATACTTCCATTTACATTAGTTATAATAGGAGTATATCTCGTGAACGCAACTCCTCCTACACCTCTGCTGGGAATTTCATGAAACTTTACCACAATGCTTGGCCTGATATGTTGTTGTGCATAAAGGTTGGGTTTTGCTCTTACATGTTCCGTTCAGAAGTTATGGCCCTTTGATACTTCCATTTACATTAGTTTTAATAGGAATATATCTTGTTTCTTATATTTTGTGTTGAGCAAAATATGCATTTTGCCCATAACTTTAAAACTACTTGAGATACTGCCTTGAAACTTGAAATATATTTTCACCATCAAAATCTACATCATAACCAACAAGACCCATAACCCTGCTTCCAATATTTTTCAAATTATGCCCCTTTTCCACTTACATTTTGTGTTAAGAAAAATATTCACTTTGCCCTTAACTTCGTTTGGAATGGAGGGATTTCAAAATAACTTGGCACAAATGTTCACCATAACAAGGCGATGTGTCGTGACAATACCCATGCCTGTAGGTCCAAGGTCAAGGTCACTGTTACTAAAAATAGAATTTTCTTGCAAAATCTTGTCCGCTCTGTAACTTTGTTATTTCTTATTGGATTTTTAAATAACTTGGTATAATTGTTCCCCATATCAAGACGGTATGTCACGTACATGCCCAAGCCTTTAGGTTGAAGGTCAAGGTCACTGTTACTAAAAATAGAATTTTCTTGTCAGGGCTGTTACTTTGTTATGAATGGAGGGATTTCAAAATAACTTGGCACAAATGTTCACCATGACAGGGCGATGTGTCGCGTACCATGCCCATGCCTGTAGGTCAAAGGTCAAGGTCACTGTTACTAAAAATAGAATTCTCTGGTCCGGGCTGTTACTTTGTTATGAATGGAGGGATTTCAAAATAACTTTGCACAAATGTTCACTATGACAAGGCAGTGTGTCCGCACAATACCCAAGCCTGAAGGTCCAAGGTCAAGGTCACTGTTACTAAAAATAGAATTTTCTTGTCCGGGCTGTAATTTCATTATAAATGGAGGGATTTCAAAATAACTTGACACAAATGTTCACCATGACATGGCGGTGTATCGCATACCATGCCCATGACTGTAGGTCAAGGTCACTGTTACTAAAATAGAATTCTCTTGTCCAGGCTGTAACTTTGTTAGGAATAGATTGATTTCAAAATAACTTGACACAAATGTTCATCTTGACAAGATGGTGTGTCCCGTACCATGCCAATGCCTGTAGGTCCAAGGTCAAGGTCACTGTTACTTAAATAGAATTTTCTTGTCAGGGTTGTAACTACGTTAGAAATAGAGTAATTTCAAAATAACTTGGCAGAAATGTTCACCATGACAAGGTGGTGAGTCGTGTACCATGTCCATGCCTGTAGGTCCAAGGTGAAGGTCACTGTTACTAAAAATAGAATTTTCTTGGCCGGGCTATAACTTTGTTTTGAATGGAGGGTTTTCAAAATAACTTGGCACAAATGTTCACCATGACAAGGCGGTGTGTTGCGTACATTTCCCATGCCTGTAAGTCCAAGGTCAAGGTCACAGTTACTAAAACTTGAATTTACTTGTTCGGGCTATATTCTTTATGAATGAAGGGATTTCAAAATAACTTGGCACAAATGTTCACTATGACATTGCATTGCATTACCACCAACTTCTTCACAGACATTTCCGTAATGAGAAGACAACAGTGCCACAAATACAAATAATTTACTTGATCATCAAGTTAATGCATATTCTTATAATTACTCGAACATCACTGTCTTTGAAATGCTATTATTCCCATCATTGCACTTTAGTATCTGAAAACGATGCATAGCGGGGGCATCCATGTCCTATGGACACATTTCTAGTTCTTTTTATCAAATAACTTTAATCAAATGACTTTTAGATGTTTATTTTTGACATGCTTGCTTAATCTGATAAACAGAACAAAGTTCTACAAGGAGAGATAAGAACAGTTTTAACAACAAAAAAACTTTTGTACATGTAACAAAACTTGTCATTTTCGGCATTCACATAAACATTTTTGCCAATTAAATATAATGATACCAGAGTATGTGAATGTATCGGTTGTCTTACAGGAAGTTGATAGACGCAGAGTTAGAGCTTGATGGACACCGAGCCTCGCTGCACTGTCTGACCCAGCAGGCGGAGCTCCTCAAGGAAGTTGTAGAGTCCAGTTACCGAGAGAGGCAGGAACTGTTTGCTAAATACCATAGAATACAGGAGTTCCAAGAACTTACAGTATGTAACGACTTATTGGTAGACAAAAACCACAAATGTATCAAGTTGTTTAGTAAAAGTATTGATGTACATAATTATATTGTTTCTTATTTCTGGAATGTGTTATGAAGGCACACATTAAATGAAGCTATGAGACAAGAAGTTGAATCATTTTCCAGTATAAACAAGAGTATGGTAGCTGGGAAACTTGTTCATACTGGAGGAGTCTAATGTATAACTGTTACATCTACATTATAATTCTGTGTTGTTATTTGCTACAATCTTGAAGTTGAACCCTCAACATGTATGTGGTGTATGTTGTGTTACAGGACAAGAAGCAGAATGTGATACAGGTACTGGTGAAGCAGAACATCAACTCTCAGTCCCGACTTGATGCCCAGATTGATGAGGTACACAATCCAGTATAACCCTTTACACCTTAGATGCACCTTTCATGCATGGCTGAACAGTGTAGATCCAGATCAAAAGGCACAGATGTGCTGGCTGATCTGGATCTACACTGGTTGCACACTTGTAAAACACTTACATATGGAGCAAAGTGATAATGCTTAGAAATCAGTGTAGTAGTCTCCCCTGCACTGTCCGGGACGTGTCTAGTACAGTTTTCCTCTCGCATTCTTGATGATATAATGACACTTAAATTAGAAAAGAAATATTTGAATGGACCCTCCTTTAAATTTAACACTTGTCTGCTGTTGAATTATATGTTGACACGATTTATAAACTCTACATGGGGACATACAGGGTGTAATGTTAGAAATAAGATTTATTAATCATTAAATGCAAAAATCTCGAGCAATTAATGGAAAAATCAGTTTGACATTTAATACAGGCTAGGACAATGCTACAAACATGTTTTCAGGTGTTTTGACATGCATATAATAAAATAAGTAAAATATAATGCATACGTATACTAATAATGCACAGTTTTTAAATTGCATCTGTATTTATCAGAGGCAATACACCAAAACCTGACCCTGATGGAATGTTTAATTTGCCTGAATTTGATATACAGATTTTATTTGGTTTTCATGTTCATTTGCATTCAATTAACTTAAATCTTTTAAGTTTTAAAGAAAGAAGGTCTTGTAAGACTAGGTATTTGTTTGATTATAAATTTTATTTCACTTCTCCCGCTGTTCGAATATATAAGGGCTATTCCATTTAAACATATATCCCACCCCAGGAAGGCACTTTCAAATTAGACCATCCCCCATTAGAAGCAGAAAAAATTGAAAACGGTCCCCCCAATAGAATTTTTTTTCTTCAATGTTGGTCCACCTTTAGAAGAGATATTTTTTAACCCTTAGAAGTAGTTTGATTTCCAAAAGGCAGGTCCACTGCAAAGTAAGGATCTTGTTTTGAAGCCTTCTTATAAGTAATAACCTTATGAATTAAAAAGCGAACAATGTAGATCGTGATCGGTTGGCAAGGACTTGTAGATCTGTGAGAACATTTTAATATTGAAAAACTCAGAAACAGCATCTTGAACTTTACTGAGGATAAACAATAAATGCATGACACAGTCATCTTCTGTGTAATAAGAATTGCCATGTCAGCAAGTTATTTGACTATAAGGATGAATTGATATCATAATAGTTTTCAAAGTCCGGAGAAAATATAAACACCAAAGATTATATCTTTAGCTTAAGCTATAACTGATTAATGCTATTAAAGTAGACACTTATGATCTTTAATGCATATAAAGGGGAGCTGAATATTTTTCATCGGGTAATTTTCGGGAAAGGAGCATGAAATATCATATTTGTGAAACAGTTTGCATATGTATGATATTTTAATTTTTAGTATTACTCGAGTGTCACGTGATCTGCCGTGGCTGCGCTAGCAATTTGTGGTGAATTTTTGTCTGATAATGTTTTGTACACATGTACAATGTTAATTTTGAAATATAAGTTAAATACGTCTTAATTCGTGATGAGTTAATTTTATTACGAGTGCCAAAAGTAAAAATAATGCACAAGGTCACTGACCGAAGCTTGTTTTGTTCTCTCCAAATCTGCATTGTACGGTGTTCCGTTGAAGCCATCATTGTTTCGCCCTGTCGACCCCAAGGGCGAGAACACGAAAACGGGAAAACACGATGCGATATCGTGAAACAACGATGGAGATCGCGAAACAACGATGCGAATTCGCGAGAACACAATGCGAGGTCGCGAAAGTACAATATTAATAATTATACAATATTAATATCGCACCATCGCATCATACTTTCGCGACCTCGCATCGTTGTTTCACATTCTCGCATTGTGTTTTCGCATTTTCACGGTCTCGCCCTCAGTACATTGAGACCACGAAAACGCGAAAACACCATGCGAGATCGCGGAAGTACGATGCGAGAACGCGATATTAATATCACGTTCGCGCATTGTACTTTCGCGACCTTGCATCGTTGTTTCGCCTGTTTGTGGTCTCGCTGTACTGATCGCGAAAGTACGATGGGCCATCGATGTTTCGCGCTGGCGACCTCTGGGGTGAGAACACGAAAACGCGAAAACACGATGCGAGATCGCGAAACGACGATGCGAGAACGCGATATTTATATCGCTGTCCCAGGGGCGAAACCACAAAAACGCGAAAATACGATGCAAGATCGCGAAAGTATCAACACGCGAAAACTCGATGCGAGGTCGCGAAAGTAAGATGCGAGACCTCGATATTAATATCGCGGTCTCACATCGTACTTTCGCGATCTCGCATCGTGTTTTCATGTTCTCGCCCTAGAGGTCGACAGCGCGAAACAACGATGACCCAACGGAATTCCGTAGAAATGAAATAGTTTCTAACACTTATGAAAAGATACACGCATGAACACTTCTCCTACACTAAGTCTATATCGCAAATAAAAACAAAATCTGTGAATTTTCAATAGAAAATTCACAGACATAACTTTCGCATTGTGTATGTTTATGCATTTACGTTTTTTTAGAAGATGTGTTTTATTAGTTATGTTTATAGCTTACGCGATAATGAAAGCAAAAAACACGGACTACGCGACATTATTTTTTTTGCGTCGGAGATTCAGAAATGAAAAACTAAAAACATGTAGCAATAGTTTATTTTACTGGTGGGCAACAGCATTAACTGCCCTTCCGAAAAATGATTTTGGGAATCTGACATATGTCATAAAAATCAAATGCTAACAATAATATCAGTGCCCAAGGTTATAAAACTGAGCATGGAAACCAGTCTCAAATCTAATGCATCTGATTGGCAGAAATGGCCAGTCGCCATTTCAGCCAATCAGATGCTTGAGATTTGAGACTGGTTTCCATGCTCAGTTTTATAACCTTCATCCCTGATGTCTGGATTTTTGGCGGTAAATAAACACTCGATTTGCTCGAAATGCACACTGTTTGTTCACTGCTTACATCATACACATATGACGTACAATTAACAATACGTCAGACGTGTGCAATAAAAAGGGCATGATTTACACGTAATGCAAGCTTTTTGCGTTGTGGGCGGTAAAATCTTTACGTTTTTCTTTTTTCTCGAGGAAAGATTCGCATGAATGGCACACTACCTGACTGAAAAGGCTTTCAGTTATCAATGATAAATCAAAGGACTGGAGGTACTGATGGGTCGGCCATCAAAACACAATTGAAAAGCGATGGATCTTTGGCAAAGAGTTTGTGTTTGATTAAGTTAGACCAGAAACAAACTTTCGCCTCAAGAACGGGGACCAATTTACTTTATGACCTCTGAGACATAGATATTCGACCCCAAAACAATTAAGATCCAATTAACAAGTCAAGGCAAATACTGTTATCAAGTTTGCAGACGCAGTGACATGGAGAGCAAACCTGGTGGAAGGACAATATGTCTAAAGATATAATTAGAATATAATTGGACTTCTTCGACGATAATATGAAATAAGACAATGCCTCTCTCGAACCTGACCAATCGAAATTAAGTGAAGGATATCATACTACATAGGTCATATGGTCAACAGTGAAACAAAGCTGGTCACAGTCCTCAGACATCCTGCGAGCAGTTGTTTGCAAGCACAGTATCAATAGACAGCACCTAAAATTCTGAGTTGAGATACGGTGACACACATGACAGAACTAGATGGGTTTTCAGATGAACTCTTGTGTCGCCCTCTGGTACAATGTCGGAAATAATGCAAGTTCAAAAAGGGTCATAACTCAACCAAATGTGACCTTGACCTTAAGAATTTGGCATCATCATGAATGTGTTGTCATAAGTAAAGTTATAGTCAACGTTGAGTTTTCATGTCAAAATCAAAGTACAAAAAGGGGCATAACTCCATCAAATGTGACCTTGACCTAAAGAATTTGGCATCATCATGAGCCTGTTGTCATAAGCAATATAATTTGAAAGTTTCATGAAGAAATATTAAGAAATGGCAAAGTTATAGCCAACGTTAAGTTTTCGTGACGGACGGACGCTCCCACAGATGGGCATTTGTTGGGTATTTCTTTTGTTTAAAACTACCCAACAAGCGAAAAACTACCCAATAACAGACTAACGGAATGAATGGAAAGTTCTCACAGATGGGCATTTGTTGGGTAACAAGTGCCATCGGTGGGCCCGGATGGACCGAAGGACAAAGCGATCCCTATGAATCGCCATTGCTTCAAAAAGGGCGACACAAAAAGTAGCTAAGCTTGTCATTGTCTTTGAATATTCAAACTTGAAATCAACAAACAGTATTGGGTCACATGATTTAAAATAAAACTACAAGTGACACTATGGTTTTTTTCCAATAGTTTTATTATTCAGCAAATAATGTTCAAACAAACAATTACACTGATGCTTTTTTGTCAACTGATGCTTTTTCAATGTGGTGCACATTCTAACGTTTTGTTATATTTTATATAAATTGTCTCATTTTCGCACCCACTATTTGTATCGACATTTGTGATTTTTTTTATTCTTGTCCGTTACAAAAGCAGCATGTTCCATTGCAGGAATTAGTGGCAATATAAAGGCTGTATGCTCCCTCAGACAGTCCTAGACAGAATTGTCAAACTGGTCTCCTCACAGCATTCCATGTGAAGCTGTTATCCTGAAATATTAATTTCAACAAATTACCTATTTATATTGAAGTTCAAGCATAATGGTCTGTGCTTTTTAAAATTTATTTGTCGAAGTTAGAAACTGATAAATATTTGACAATAAATTAGTTTTGTCCAATAATATTAATTTTCTTGCCCTGGCAATACTACATTTATCCTGATTCTTAACATGGTAACCCTTGGGTTCTCATTTTTGTTCATTGGTTGTGGTGTATGTTTTGAAACTGACCATATTTTTCTCATTTCTTATGATGAACCTTAACTCCTTGGAATTGCCTTAATCATATAGACATTTGACCCAGGAAATAACCTTTTGACTTTTGAAAATTAAAAAAAAAATAAAAAATCATTCTGACCCTTGCGATTTTACCTGAAGTGTCTTCGTTTTCCTTAAATTAATGGTAATTTTGGTTATTAATTTCCAGAATCCACTTAAAAGTTACACTTATGTCTCCTTGGGAGCTATGTCAGATTATAAAATTCAAGAACAAGAGGGGGAAAAAAAACCATCTCGACATAAGAACTTGGAGTCATGATGAGTGTGTTGTCATGAGCAATATAATTTGAAAGTTTGATGTAGAAATATTAAGAAAAGGCAAAGTTATAGTCAACATTAAGTTTTTCTGTTAAAATAAAAGTACAGAAAGGGATTAACTTCATCAAATGTGACCTTGACCTGAAAATTTACATCAGCTCAAGCATGTTGTCACAAACAATATAATTCTGGTGTCTGATCTGGATTGATTGGAATCTACACTGTTTGCATATTTATAAGAAATAGCCTGTGAATCTTATTATGAACCATGTAGATCCTATTAAGACTGCACAGATATGCCTGCTGATCTGGATATACACTGGTCACTCATGTCATGTATTCATGGGTCAAAAACAACACAGTAAATTTTTTATAGGTTGATTAATTTTCTTGTGAACTGAGGTCTTACAAGTCTTCACATACATACAAACACAATTTTATGTTGTCTAGTTACAAGATACAAATACCAACATTTACAGATAGATTAAGTGTCTCTCTATCATACAGTCATGCAGCTCTAATACATGGAAATAAAAAAATGCAAACCTTGTCTCCATTTTTTACAGTAACATTCATATTCTGCTCCCTAGTGTTCTACCAATTTTGCAAACATTTCAAGTCCACAGCTTTTACTAGACTGATGGTACACATGGCTGAAAATAATAAATGTTGTATTTTAAATCATAACAAATAACCCAAGTCAATTTCACTGTACTTTTTGTTGCTTATGAATATGTACATAAATAGCTGTTGCAGTTAAACAGTTAACAGATTACACTGTTGTCATAATTTGTTTTTAAGGTATTTTTTTTTATAAATATCACACAAAAGAGGTTTTTCTGATGTAAGCTTTGTGCCATCTTCAATTCCTATAGGCTCCTACACAATTTATCCCATGTAATCTTTTCGTCCATGTACATGTATATGCCTTTGTGGCATGGGTGATCAGTGTAGATCTAGATCAGCCGACACATCCATACTATACTGCCTGATTAGGATCTAAACTGTTAGCTTTTTTTATTCAATAGGTTATTTCTGACCACAATGTGACCAGTGCAGATCCAGATCAGATCTGCCATCTGATCTGTATCTCTACACTGGTTGCACAGGCATGAAAATGTGTATATATGTAGTAAAGGGTTAATTATTACAATAACACACTTGCATTTTGATACTCCATTTTACTCGTAGGATACACCTTTTAACACATGACCATCTATTGTAGATCTAGGTGCTGATACATCTGCTTCCAATTAAAAGAGCTTTAGTTTAAATGTATCTAATGAACAGAGTAGATACAGATCAGACCACAAAAATGTCTGATGTGCAAGCTGATCTGGAGCTACATCTGTGCTATCTCTATCTGATCTGGATTTACACTGGTTGCCCATGTGGTGAAATGGCGTGTAAATGGAGTAAAGGGTCAAGTTATTAACCGAGAAAACAGAAACAGCATTGGATTTTTGAGACACATTCATATGAGATTACCCTATTAATAAATGAATAAGCAACCACAAGAACACATCGTGTTTGTGCAAGGTGGCCCACAGATGAATATTATATAATGTAATTATTCAAGTGAATTCATGTTGGCCATGTTATTGAGCCAAGGGTAGTCATATATGCCTGAGGCAGAAGGCCGAGGGTATATATGACAGCCCGAGGCCCAATAACATGGTCAATAGGAATATACTTGAGTGATAATTTTTTTAATTAACAGAATAAAAACATCAAATTCATATGAATACTAAAAGTTCTGGGCCAATACAGGGGTTCTGAGCAAATATTGTAATTGCTGGGCCATCATAAAATAGTTCAGTATGAATGTGATATACAATGTAGTGTCTGCCAGGATTATGGCATGATCAGGTCAGGTGATGACATGCCTCGAGATTTCGCTACACTGCAGTCATGTAAAAAGGACAAAGTATGGAATACCTGTACTGTATATTCATACAGGGCTCTCACTAGAGAGAGACTTGAAGGAAGTAGTCCCATCAAAAGTGACCAGACTTCTCTCTTCGTTTAACTTTGGGAGAAGTCTTTTTGTATTTAATATATATGGAAAGAATGCCTTTGACTGCAAACTTCTCCATAATTCAGTAAATTATGACAAAACTTCTCCCTGATAGGTGAGAGCCCTGTTAATAGTCAACTAATAAAATTAAATATACCATTAGCCTTCTTCCTCTGCTCTTCCAATTCCATGCTTTTTGAACCAGAGATGTCACATTTCTTTCATTTGATTATAACACTGAAATACATATTTAACAAACACAAAATTATAACAATTATTTTGATCTTTGCTCAAATTACAAATATTCTTTATAATAAAACATTGTAGACCAGCATATACTTATTTCAGGTATTAGTTGCTTTGGTATATTGTCCATGAATTTCAGAGTTCTCATGCAAATGGTTTTTCTTTTGTTTTACTAATTATGTGCTTGGTAATTAGAACAGGAATTAGACTAAATTGAGCTTGCAAACATTTACTACATCCATAGCTAAATACATTTATTTACTAAAATCTAGGTGGCAATAAGTATTTCCCCCAAAATTCATTTTTTGAAATTTTAGCATGTTTTCGCCATTTGCAATGTTTGCGACCTCTTAATTTGAGTTATACATAAAATGGGTGATGTAAATGTTTCTCTTGTGGAAATCCCAGTAAGATGTTTGTAAATGGTTACAGATCTCACCCATTCAGTACGGATAACAGATTTGGGGAAAGTTTTAAACTTTATTTTAATGCCACATGAGATCAAACTGTTCAATACTGAATTTACATTATTTGCATTAGGTATTTGAGACAATAATTAACATTGTTCTGTAGAAAATTTCTAATTTATGAAGTGATTCATTTACAATATCATATCAGCATAGTAATTACTGTTGCACTGTTGAAACAGAACACAGAATAAATAACATCAAAGTGCTTTAAGTCCATTCATACTGTATTTTTGGGCCCAGAGCATGAACCTTGTGGGTAGTTGTCGCCCCACCTAAACCAGTCTGGCTAAACCTTGTGGGTAGTACTGTGTTGTCGCCCCACCTAAACCAGTCTGGCTGCATGTCAATATAAATGAACACTGATTATTCATCAGATTACAATTTACAGGAACCTGAATTTCCATCTGAAAATATCCAGATCCGGAAAAATATTACATTTTCCAAATGCAATGGATTTGTACCCCACCCATTTACATGTTACAATAATTTACCAGCTGCAATGTTGACACAGCGTTATGGCAGCTCAAGCATTACAAATAAACTAAAATATACTGTTTACAAAAATTACATCTCCTAAAACAGTCATTGTGGATTTAACTCAAACATTTTTATTTTACCTTCACTTTTGTTGTCCACTTCATTGCATGATGTCAAACAGTTCTATACAGCTTCAAATGGGGTATTAGGTCAAACTTAGTTGATACGGGTCTGACCAGATCCAAAGATCATCTAAACCTGTTTATGAATAATTAAATAAACAATATACATATAATAAATAAATACATGATTATTCTTTCTTCCAGGATGCTAAATTCACCCGAAATGCATTTAAGAGATACTATTAAATAAATTCATATAATTTGTGAAGTTCCTGTTCTTTATACTCAATGAATCCCTGAGGTTCTACTCTTCTTCTTCTTTTGGTTTTCCCTGGGTTATTTTGAGAATATCTGAGACTGTTCTGATTAAATGACCTGTGAGACATCATTGAATGGAGTGCAAGACAAAATTGAAAGTAGTAAAAACTTCTGATAGCGGATTTCACTGACTGTTCCAAGGCGGTAACCACTAGGGTTCTCATTTTTGTTCATTGTTATTGGCGTCTCTTTTGAAACTGATCATTTTATTAACAATGCTCTCTCCCTCTCTTCTCTTGACTGTGTGGTGAGGCTGTTTTTTCTGAATGTGGCGATTCCCAATATGCATTTCAGAAGGTCTACATATAATGTGCAATTATTCAGAAAACCCTGTGTCAACTATGCAGCCGGTTATGATTTGGGAATGGGTTATGATATGGGAAAATTGCATTCATGTCAGATCTGGATATTATCTGATGCCAATGGAAATTCAGGTTCTTTTGATCAAATGCATAAAATGCATTCATTAATATATCTGTTAAATCAATTCATGTATGATTTTAAACTTACTTTAAACACAATTTTCAACAGATCTAAATGTGTTAAAAATAAATCATTGTGAATCAGATGCTTTATGTTTGAAGCATTCAAATGGAAATTTTTATACACGATATTCGTTAATCGTACAAAATCCGACTTCTTTCAATGCAATACATTGAAATGATTTTATTACTTACATCGCTACAAGGTTCCACAATAAATAGCCACAATGATTAGGGCCCTAAATTAAAAAAAAAAAGTTTTGCCTTGTCCTACTCAGCGGAAACTCCTACTTTCATTTTGGAGAGTGCATTAAATGACGTAACGGGACGTAACGTTCAATAAAACCTAAAGAGCCAAAATCTCGTTTACTGCGATATAGTCTTTCGAATCTAAACATGGTAAATTTCAGTCAACTGTTGAAGACGGTCAGTATTCTGGAAGAAGAATATAAAATTTCAGTTTTACAAAGATTTTGTAACGTTACCATTCGTAAACCACCAAGTCCACCTCCATTTTCCATATGAAATTCTATTTACAAAGAGAAATGCTATTGTCTATATACATTTAAATGTAACCTGGGTGTTATAAATATTGCATCACGAAAATAACTCGATAAATACTTACTATTCAGTTGATTGCGATGGATTTTTCGTCTTAACCGAGCGTTGTCGAATCCAATATGGCGATGCGCCATTAGGTATTCATGCGCGTTCATGTCTCAAAATCTTGTCTGACGTTCCGCGAGTTAAATTTCTTCAAATATTGATTGATTCCATATGTTTAAATATAACTTTTATCATTTTGCACAGCATTACAAAATTGACCGCTCTGCAGCATTGACTTACTTTTTGAAACTAAGAACTATATTCTAGGGTAGCACGCAATACTGTCGTATCAACATTAAAATAAAGAAGGAGGTACGACAGTCTTGCATGCAAACCTAAATTGTTAGGTTTGCAGTAATTCAAAACGATTGTCGAAAACCGGCTAAACTGGGTCGTGCCGACCCAAAAACAGATTACATGAGAACTATGACATTCAAAGACAATATACCGTAACAAATCACATCTGATATAAGAATAAACTTAAACTAAGCTTGCAAATATGAGTACATACTAAGATGTACTTAGAAATACATGTTTGTGTTTCCATAGAACCTGATTGTGTAAAATTAGAAAATTTAAGGTTAATAGACAGTTTCACAGAGTAATCAGATTGCAAAGATTACCTATAGTTCACACTTTGTAGTTAACTGTAAACGATAATTGGAAATGTTAAGCATATCTTAAGTTGTAAAAATTTCACAAATACTGTAGGTAATAAATTTTATAATAATAAGAATAAGAAGAACAATAAAAATTGTGAAGACTGTAATACATGGCTTCCTGAATATCAAGCTTTTACTATTTCGACATAATTCATTATAGGTAACATAGCTTTTAACTTTGATCCATAAGTTCAACAAAAATAAAACTGCCAGATTAATCTGTTGTGTTTTCAAAATCGAAAGTAGGAAAAGTGAATTACATACATATGGGGTATTTAAGCAAAGGGAAGTAATCCGGGGTTGGCCGGCGTGGTCAGTTACTACATTTCCATTTCTGCCCATGAAAAGACTCAATCAAACCGGACCTGCAATATTTTCATGTGTCATGTTCGGTGGCTTTCAAAGTTCCCTTTTCATCTATTTTACTGGTAAAACCAATACTTGAGCATAAAACATCGCTTATAACATACCTTCGTTAGTTGCTATTTGGTATGGAGATTTCAAAAGCATTTCTCATAGGTTCGTTTTCCTTTTCACAGGCCATGGTAAGTCGAGCCAAAAAGTTTTCTCCTTGAATAGTACTTGTCTTGTGTTTTGCTCCATTTCTGGATAAGGTTCATCTTTAAAGGTAGCAAAAAGTCATTTTCGTCGTAGAATCAACACTTTTCTACACGTTTTTTTTTATTTTTGAGGCGGAAAGATGCAAGTACCTCAATTTTGAGTTTGGTTAGGTCACAATTAAATTAATGTATATTCCGATGCATTTTAATTTGTTTTTTTAGCACATAACATTCTTAGTCTGTTTTCTTACAAATTGTACGAAAACTTATCTGTTTTATCAGGTTTAAGTGTTCCGAATCTGTCCACGGATTCTTTGAATTCTATACTCTTTCAGCAATTATATAGTTTTAATATAGTTTTCCGATGAATCTTTCGGTTCGTCGTCTGGAACGCCTTGAAATCAAGTTTTATCTTTCTGTTCATCTGCGGACATGATCCTTTGGTCAAATGTTTTTCTAAGATTACCGTTTTCCTCTCTTAGCTTTTCTTTTTCGGATTTTTTTATTCTTCTTGTTTCTTAATCTTGACTGTTTTTGTATTTTTTTCGTGTATTTCGCTTTCTAGATTTTCCAATGAAGCTCAGTAATTGGTTCTTCATGTATACTAAATTATCTTTAATGATTTCCCGTATGAAAGAACTGACTCTCTGGATGAGGATTTCTGATTATTTTCGATTTCATCGAGTTTTCTTTCAATTGAATTTCTGTCGGAATTAATCATTGCTTCCATTTTGTCGACAAAAGTATCAAATGTATTCTGTTTTATTATCCTGCTTTGCTTTTTCTCTTTTTCTTATTATCAGTTTTCTAAAAAATATTAAATACAGTATAGTCTAATATACCGGTACTAGTTTTTCCTCATTTTAGTAGAAGCAAAATGTGTGTTTTTTTATATTTGCGCTCATGCTTGGTTTGTGAAGAAAATGCGGCATTAGGTCTTTATAGCCTCTAAAGGTTGATCAAGGTAAATTGGCGATGTTTACAATTATAAATAGAATGTTAACAGGGGTTAAGGCAAATTTACGCGTTAAAAGTACTATTTTCATATACGCATCACTTCTCCCCATTATGGTGCAGTCACACTATAGCGTATGGCATTAACGTATATGAGCGTACGATAAAAATTGCTCATACGCTCGCATACGCAGATATACGTTAGGGGTATGTTAGGCATAAGTCGTTTACGTTCCAAACACGCTGACATACGCCAGTTTACGTTCTTATACGCAGAGGCCAAATTTTTTTTTGAACATGTTCAAAATTTTTCAGCGTATGCGAGCGTATAGCATATACGTTACGCATATGCTCATCATACGCTAGACATAAGCTTGATACGCTAGAGTGACGCTAAAGGTACGTTATTCATATGTCAAGTACGCATCTCATACGATGGCATGAAGGTGGTCAGTTGAGCTGTTAATATATATAGGGTCCCATTTCATCATCTTCGTCAGTTGTAGATCGACAGAGAGACGATGGAGGTAGCTCTTCTCCAACACCATTACGAACTTATAAATTTAACAATTTATTATGCTCAACGAATTAGAAGACAATGAAGAAGGAGAAGGAGGAGGAGAATAAGACGCCAATCCTGGGTGAGACCATGGATTGGACAACGACGTCAGTTTGGCCTGTATGACCAGCTTATGGTTGAACTCAGAAATGAGGACCAAAGATCGTTCAAAAACTTCTTGCGTATGCTCCCTGAGATGTATGATGAGCTGCTACAAAGGGTGGGTCCAAGGATCACCAAACAGCATACTAGGTACAGGCCTTCCCTGGAGCCCGGTCTGAAGCTTGCATTGACTTTGCGTCATCTTGCCTCTAGAAGCACTTATGCAAACATGCAGTATGGATGGAGGGTCCCGCATAACACCATCTCAGTCGTTGTTCGAGAGGTCTGCCAAGCCATAATCGATGAGTATTTGCCTGAGGTGATGAACTGCCCCACTACTCCAGAGGGATGGCGTGCCATATCTGTCAAATTCCTCAAAAAGTGGAACTTCCCACATGTATATAGAGCTCTAGACGGGAAGCATATTGCATGCAAGTGTCCTGCAAAGACTGGTTCCCAGTACTTTAACTATAAGGGATTCCACTCTATTGTACTTATGGCATTGGTAGACGCCGATTATAAGTTTATCTGGGCAGATATTGGTGGCACAGGTTCAGCATCAGATGCCCAGATTTACAATAATTCTGAGCTGAAGGAATTAGCAGAAGATGGAGACCTTGGATTTCGTGCCCCAGTCCACAGTTGAAAGGGGACGCTGCGCATGCGCTACTGAAACGTTGCTCATAAGCTCACATACGTTATGCATACGTTACTCATACGCTTGCATACGCTACCCATACTGTGATAAACGCTACACTGACGGTGACTTATGTTGACATACGCTCACACACGTACGCAAACGTTTCTCATGCGCTACCTGTACGCCGGTTATACGTTATACAAACGCTGTTCATACGCTATTCATACGTTTGTAAAGGACTGTCGTCGATAGCTTGCGTTTTAAACGCTCAAAAGCTGTGCGTATAAGTAATTTTTCTAAAATTTTCATACGCAATACATACGTTTCTATCATACGCTAGAGTGTGACTACGCCTTTAGCGCAGTGGTTAGCGCGTCCATCTTGCATTGGCTTAACTTTTTTCGACATGGTTTTGATTCACTCTGACACACGGCTTTTACGAGATATAATTTTAGATATAATTTTAGATTTATATTTTTCAAGTTTAATTGCAGTTATTTCAAACCATTTTTTGTATATTTGATTCAATTTATTTTATCGCGGAAATAACAATTGCGTTAAGATATTAAAAAAATGTAAAAAAAAAAATCGAACATGTTGCGAACCTACAACCTGCGTTGCTACCATTGCATTTCAAATTACTTTTATTGACTGCGTCTTAGATCACTCGGCTAATGGGACAAGTGTAGGGAGCGTTACGCTTTGTATTAAACAACGATTAAAATTATTCCAATAATAGGAATATGCATATTTTGTGAAAATCGTCTCAATAATTCGAGTGCAGGGGTTTGCTTCGAGGAGTGAATATAAACACAAAAGCTACTGTTTGCTTTGCAATGTAGCAATAACGTTTCACAATACAGTTTAACATTCATACAGATACATTAGCCACTTTCTGCCAACTTTTATCTTTCACACGAACTGCTAATGTATGAATTTGCGATAAGGTGTGTTTGGTTACGCCATGTTTACAAGAATCAATATATTCCACAAATGTAGAGACTGTATGTTATGATGCTTGACGTTTGGTCGTTAAAACAGCAAGTAAAATACGGATTTGCAGCAGGTCTGTTGCCGCGGACAGTTGATATCTACCAATCGAAGAATAGATATTTTTATCCTTTTGGTTATTTTTTAACAATCGGGCTCTAATTGGCGCTAAGTTTGACCGTTCGCACATATTCGACGGCTTTAATAATTAAAACGACCATCGGATCATCATAAGCGACAACAATGCCGTTTGTTCACCTTTTGTGGGAGAAAAGACTATAAAACAACTTTGATTGTTTAATCAAGTTTAAACATCAATTCGACAAGGTGCACTGTTTAATGGTCGTTTGTAGCAGGTCGACTGGTGCCATTTTTACCAGTAATGTTATATAGGAACATTCAAAGGGGGAGGCTAAAATGGTCTTTGTTGACTGGCGGTCGCTCTGTTCAGGTGGTCGTTAGCTCAGGTTTGACTATATTACCATTAGTTTTACGAAGTGAAGTGTATGGATATTATTCAGCCAATGAACCGTTTATTTTTTTATTACTTTTTTAAATTATAAGCTGATCATGGAATGGTGTTAATCTTTTCCATATTCACCGCTTCATGCAAACTGGTCGTTTCGAATGGATCAAAATTTCATTGTTTACTGTAGTTGTAATAATAAGTCATTCAGAAATGTGGCATCTTGGTTTTAAGTGACTAATGCATGATCACCTGAACAACCATCAAACAGTTATTTTAAACTTTACACAGGTATGATCACCTAAATGATGTGAGTAAAAAATTTAGTATTAGGTTCCATATATCCCCACCCTCGATTTTTTTTATTTTTCCACATGGCATATGAATAAACAAAACTTGCCATGGACACAATCTTTTTATTTTATCCCTGTCATCGTGTTCTTGCTGATTTTAATTCAGGGGCACTCGTCTCGGTATGGTCGTTGAGTATCCGCCATTTTGCTTGACAATGCTTTTAGATTGTTTTTCGGCGTTAGCTGTCTAAGCTCACTTTTGACCTAGTTATTCGACCAATGAAATGTTGTAAATAATACTCCTATTCTATTATTATGTAGCGGGAAAATAAAATAAACTATTTCGATTGGTAGCTATTTTCACCAGAGAGGCATCTAGCAGGGTTGGAGAGGTATCTAGTGGGATTTTTATTATTATGCAGCGGAAAAATCAAATAGATTATTTCGATTTGTTGTTAGTGGGTGTTGTTTACGATTACCGTAAAGATTTTTATATTTTGTGTAAGTATTTCTACCTGGCACTTACATGTTCGAGCATTTTCGTTTTAAAAGCGATAATAGTATTGGAGAAAAACATTTTACGATTTAAATAACCATTTAAGTCAATATTGATGGCTTAAATACAATTTTATATGGAATATTCTTGTGTGACAGGTAAACACTTGCGTAAAACGAAATAGAAGTGCAGATATTTCTACTTCTTACGGTGTCCTTTCTAGTTCCTTTGATACTGATTGTTAATTTCAAATCCAAAGTATAAGCTCTCTGTAGTGTAGGTGTTAACTCTCTCGCCTCGTAAGCGGAAGTCCCGAGTTCAATCCTCAGGAGAGGACACTTTTTTAAAGTTAATTTTCGTAAAAGTTGGTAGATTTCGCTCTTGTAACAAGCTGTTATTATATTTATTAAATTTCAAGGACATTTATTCATCTTGAGTTCTAACTCTACGATAGGTATTTTATTGAAACTGAATAAATGTAGATTAAGACTTAATGTTAGACATTGCTTCTTTATTCGACTTATTATCACCGTATAAAATTGTTGCAACAGCTTCAACATTTCTTTTTAAAACACACTTTCAATGAATTTATGAGTTGTCATGATTCGGTCGCTTAATCTCTAGGTCATACTAAGAAGGCAGGAGTGTTCGTCAAAAGCTATAACAAGTAAATTAAAGTAACTAAACTGTGTCTGCTTTGCCTCTTTAAATTTCTTTCTTTCTTATATACATGTATATATAAATCTTTTCCATCAACGCCGTCTATCTTTTTTAAAGATAGTTCTTTAGACATTTTAATGTGCTTTTGCATACATAATTGTCAAGTAAATGGTCGGGTTTGAGCTGATTCACCAAGGCAACATATAAAACTGAGATTGGAAACCAGTCTCAAATCTCAAGCATCTGATTGGCTGAAATGGCGACTGATGCTTGAGATTTGAGACTGGTTTCCATGCTCTGTTTTATAACCTCGGGCACAGGTTTGTTCATATGAGAACCTGCTGGGACAAGTGTGATACACTCAGAAAGGTTAACTTAAGCAACGCTTTCACTGCAGCAATTGATTCTAAACTCTCCATGTTAACGTTCATCACTTTATTTTATTCCACCTGATTCAAAAAATAAAGAATTCAGCTATCAAGTCGATTATGATGATAGTGATGTTGTTTGTTATGAAATCAAATGATTCTCTC